>JAJOZX010009344.1:152500-160218 GCA_023014485.1 Bathynomus jamesi
TAATCCTAAAATATGAACAAAGAAGGTTTTCTGCTTTTGAATATAATTTTAGACGTCTTCAGGATGCATATTAAAAATTAACATAATAAATTACTCTTGATAGTCAATAGTAATAATTTATATGATCCTAAAATATTGGCAAAAGAAGGATTAAATGCATTATTTCATTATTTTTAGATTTATATTTTAAATAAATAAATAATTACTTTTGATCGACATTTTTTAAACATATATATCTATTTTTGGGGGTCGACTTTTTTTTTGCCCATTTCCGCCCCCCCCCAAACGTTAAAAATACGTCGCATCAATAAATAAATGAATATATATATATATAGAGAGAGAGAGAGAGAGAGAGAGAGAGAGAGAGAGAGAGAGAGAGAAGACTGGGGATAAAAGATACCGTAAGAGGAATTTTCTCAGAAATGAACTAATCCATTTTAAACGTTTAGAAACTACTACTTTTTTTTTTTTTAAATGCCAAACGAAGACTAAATTATTATTTCGGTTCATACACTTATACAAGATTCATACATTTATACAAGATTCATACATTTATATAAGATGACACGGTTTCAACGGCGGATATAGCCTGTTCATGCGAAGAAGCGGCGTTATTATAGACCCTCTTTTAAGATACAGTTAAAAATTGTTTATGTCGGATAATGAAGCAATTAATAATTATAAAAGTAAACTCGGCGGTATAGATCAAAATGGCCCTCTATTTATTCGACAGGAGCGTCGCTTCCTTGAAATAACGCGCGTATACATCAACAGCCGGCGAGAGGTGTCTACGAGCATGTCGTTAAAATTAAGGCAATAAATACTCGACATTTATTTAGGCGTGCTCACGTTCCCGCGCTAAACACTCGCGTATATATAAAACCTGTCTGTTGCTGCTTTTTACATACAAATAAGGAAAGCGGAATCTGGCTGAGGTTTTTTCATTCATTTGTGTTGCGAAAATGACTGTAATTGTCTTGAAACAACAAAAACTGAAGTCTGTTATTAATTCTGAATTGTCTTTGTCCTATTGTCTACGTAACGCTCTTCCACTCGCTAGCCTTTTCATTATCGCAACAAATAGCTTACCCTATAATCCAATACAATTTGCATACCGTTATATATAATATATATATATATAGTACCTTAGGATGGCTTCGAATGACGATTCAGGAGCGATTTGCGGTTGACCCCTCTGCAGCATCCCGCCTCTTTTGCTGGATTTTGTGGAGGAGAGAATTGGTTTCCGCTCTCTTCCTCCCGTCGTAGCCAGCCACGTATTGCTGGTCAGGCATATATATATATATATATATATATATATATATATATATATATATTTGTACGAAAAAGTAAATGAACCTATCCACTAATTGATTTATATGGCTGTGGATGGTTAATGTTTTGTACCTACATATGACAAACCTTTTGCATATCTGCCAACCCTATCCTACCATTCGAAAACAGTTCACGCATGTATAATCGCACACAGGAACCCTAGTGCGCTCAGTTGTGAAAAGGAGGCCTCGCGAAAGCAAATGAACCATTTGTGTATTGTCATAAATTTGTTGAACGAAGCTGCTTTGATTACACGTTCCATTCCGTATAAAGTAGCATTCCTAGTATGAACGTAATGATCGACCTTGTAATTGGTTTCCTTTGCATTTGAGACATCATTTTGGTGCAGATAATGTAAAGAGCATCGGGTATCATGCGTAGATTGAAGGAGCTCTCGAATGACCTGCGGGAGGCTATTGTCATTGTTCATATACTTGGTGAGGGGTACAAGAAAGTAGTAGCGAAATATGGAATCCATGCGTCAACAGTTTGTCAAATTATTTACAAATGGAGGGACATAAAGACGACGACAACCTTGCCTAGGAGTGGCCACCATCTGGTAAAAGGTACTTTGTCTCATCGGTTCAAAATATTCGTCTGAAGTACTTTTTCTCAGGTGGTAGGTATGTCATCAGGGTGGCCCAGGCGAAGTTTCGTCTGTCAACTTTGTGTTTCTTTGACGACAGTGGCTTTCGCCTTACGACCCACGCATGAGGTTCTGATCGGTTCAAGATTTTTCATATTGTGGAACGATGAATGTGTGTGTTGGCGTTTGCCAAAGACCCTTGAAAGGTCTTCAGATGTCACTCTTGGATTACCGCTAACGTCACGAATGAGTCTCCTAATCTCAGTGGGACCTCCCTTGGTCGACTACTCCTGGGCAATGTTATCGTTGACTTTATGTCCCTCCATTTGTAAATAATTTGACGAATAGTTGACATATGAATTCCATATTTTGCTGCTATTTTCTTTTACCCTTCCCCAAATATATGGCCCTCCGTAAGTCATTCGAGAGCTCCTTCAATCTACGCATGATACCCGATGCCCTTTACGTTATCTGCACCAAAATGATGTCTGAAATGCAAAGGAAACCAATTACAAAGTCGATCACTACGTTCATACTAGGAATGCTACTTTATACGGAATGGAACGTGTAATCAAAGCAGCTTCGTTCAACAAATTTATGGTTCATTTGCTTTCGCGCGACCTCCTTTTCACAACTAAGCGCACTAGGGTTCCTGTGCGCGATTATACATGCGTGAACTATTTTCAAATGATAGGATAGTGTTGGCAGATATGTAGGTTTGTCATATGTAGATTTGAAACATATTTTCCGGCCACATCCATACAAATCGATTGCAGTGGATAGGTTCATTTACTTTTTCGCACAACTGCTCTCTCTCTCTCTCTCTCTCTCTCTCTCTCTCTCTCTCTCTCTCTCTCTCTCTCTATTATAATATATAATATATATATATATATATATATATATATAGTATGAGAGAGAGAGAGAATTCGTAATGAATAATGTTTGGTGAAATGAAGCTACACTAACTGGAGAATACATATAAAATGATGAAATAAATTATTAAAGAGAGAGTGTGTGTGTGTGTGCGTGCGTACACGCGCGCGCATTTTAGTATATATCCTCTTGTGCACCTTAAATGCATCGTGTCAACAATGGATTACAGTTATTTTGTTGTTAACGAGAATTCGAAATACAAAGCTCCGCTTCGATACCAAACATCCTTGAAACGACTCTTCCCCTGTCAATATTTCTTTCATATTAACTAAGACTAAGTTAAAGCCATACCCATTAATCCTATTTTAGGATTCAGCAACGGTAACTTCTGTGCGGGAAAGTCTTCATTGTTTTCCGATTCCCGATTCATCGCGTAATACTTTCGTTCGCCTCAACGGGCACAATTGGTCAGAAAAATATCAAAAAAATTAAATGAATAAAAGTAGTAGCATATTAAGCCTATGACGCACTGAAGAGAAGCAATCGCCAATCAATCTCGCAAAGATGTTTAACTTGTTTTAATTATATATATATATTATATATATATATTATATATATATATATATATATATATTAATTAATGCATTACGTTGCTTGTCTCCGTCAGTGTGATCAATCTATGTTTTGACCACAAAGGGCAGGACAATGAGGGAAGTCTTCAGCATTGAAAAGGGTTTAGGGGGGGTGATGGGGTTAACCTTCACAAATAGATAGATGGATTTACTCACCGGTGAACAGAAAAGCACACAACCATGTTTACGTGTCAACAAACATATAAATGAAGCCCAACTATATATATATATATATTGTGTGTGTGTGTGTGTGTGTGTGGAATACAGAATGCATTTTTTTCATTTTTTTCATGAGAAACTCGACTTAAGGAAATAAAAAGTTTCCAAGTTTGACGATAACAATATGAGAGAATTTGATTGATGAGTGGGAAAGAACCTCTCTCTCTCTCTCTCTCTCCTCTCTCTCTCTCTCTCTCATTTATTAACTTTTTCTTTTTCGTTGCGTATTTTTAAATTTCTTTATATCGGCATAAGTGTAAGCCTTTGTGTATAAATAAAGATACGTTTATCAAACAACTTCCGGCGGAAAGGGGAACTTTTGTATTCTTTTCCTTTGTTGTTGGTGAGAACTGAAAAGTGGTCTCGACCTTCATTGAAACTCTCTGCACGCATTCCGTTTGCAGAAACGAAAGGACTATTAATTAATATGGATACTGTGTATTGTGTTACGAGGATTTAAAAACGTTAAAGCGAGGATGTCATTACACGAAAGCGCTTGAGCACCATTTTGTGTTTCCTTTCCTTCGTGGTTTTATTCATCATATATATATATATATATATATATATATATATATATATATATTATATATATAAGGCGAGTCCAAATTTCTGCTTCAAAAGTATTGTATAGTTATTTTTTAGGCAGGACTTCTGATTCACTAATATATATATATATAATATATTATATATAATATATATATATATATATGAGAAAGACGTCTTGTATTATAATGGAATGGAGAGAGTGTAAGGAAGACCATTTTTTAGCGTTTGATTTGTTGTTTTATTATTTTAATTCGCTTCAGTGGAAAGTAAAAAGGCGAAATTATCACATCCCGCCTTCGCCATAAATTCGAACCAGTGAAATTTTAATTACTCTTTGTATGAAATTGTTCAGCCCATTGGCCCTCCAGTAACGCAAACTGCTACATGCTGAGCCATATACAGAGTTTATCGATAATGAAAAACCTGTACGGGTACGGTTCTTGAAAGCGACCGCCCGTATCTTGAAATTTTTACCCGATATATCATTGAAAACACACTCAGAATTTTTCTCTCACTAGCGGGGGTATATACCCACAATTTAAGTAGGATTATAATTACTTGGCATCATATATATATATATATATATATATATATATATATATATATAATATATTTATATATATACTGAACACTATTACTTTTTATCCAACATGCTCAAATAATAAATCGTATGCCCATACCCTGCAAAAAAGTGGGTATATAAACTTTTGGCGTTCCAAAACATTTCAACAGACGGGAAAATTTCATGAATTTTAGATATCATTATTAAGAATACATTTAATTTCAGGCAAATAAATTAATAAAAAATAATAAATAATTCCAATAAAGTCCAGACAATTATTATTTGGCGGAAAAAATCAATTCTTTTAATTTATGTTATGCCTGCCGGATGTTTATCTAAAAACGAGAATAATTACGTCTCATATATATAAATATATATATATATATATATATACATAACTTTTTTTTTCCAGTCAACAATGAAGGCGCAGATTTCATAGACAGACGAAGCCTTAAAGATGTATAAAAAAGTTTTATATTATGTAGTACCGCTCCGCCCATACGAGTACGAGCAGCTCGCAAAATATTGCCAAGTATAGTTAGGGGGTTGAATGTACACTGTATAACGAGGCTTCCGTACTTGGTTGATTTCCAGTTCAATTAAACCCTACCCGGGTACTGGTGTACCCCAGTACCCGGTATTGCTAGGGTAACTTTTATAATGGGTAAGGATTAAGGGTTAAGTAACGATATTTTGAGTTGTTATAATTCAATGACAATCACCAGAATTAATAAATACAGGGTGTCCTAAAATTACCTAGTAAACTTTGCGTTCTAAAATTACGTACTAAACTTTTATATGAACATAATATCTTAACAAAATTATGCAATATTTAACAATTTTTTTTTCAAAACAGCAACAATAAGAAAAACAACAATAATTGTTTTTTTTATGTTCAAAGTATTTTCCTTCAACTTGAACACGTTGTTTCAACGTCCGACAACTGATCCACAGACATATAAAAGTTTACAAGGTAATTTTAGGAACACCCTGTATATTTATAAAATCATTATTTTTTAATTTTTAGCATCTAATGAATTATTAACGTCAATAAAAAACATTATTACAAATACTAAGATGAAAAATGTCTTTTTAAAATAATTCTATTGAAAGGGTCACACTGTCGCTGTGACCTTTGACACAGAGTGAAAAAAATTAAATCCGAAAGACGAAATTTACGAGACGACAGCAAAAAATTCCGCCCCCCCCCTTTTTTTTTTCCCCTCGCAAAGGATAATTCTTGACCAAAATCTTTTTCACGTCCACGAATTGAAAGTCGAAAGATAAAACGATTTAACCTAATCTAACCATATTTTATCTAAACCTAACTTAGCGTAACTTTATAATAATAATAGGACATAATCTAATCTAACCCTCTATTTAACTTTAATTTGTCAAGACAATATTAGAAGTTTGATAGACAGTAAATGGCGAATAAAATTTCCGAGACACAATTTTTCAAAAATTTCCCTTTTTTTTTTTTTTTTTTTCCCCCCCCGTTACCTAAGTATTTTACAAACATTGATTTCGCATTCAATTCCTATTCATTTTTTCATTTTTTATTCTGACTCGCACTTATTTTATTTAGATTCCATTATAATTTTATACACACACACATATATAATATATATATATATATATTATAATTATATATATATATATTAAATGCACGGCGTTTGAGTGGGAAAGCGTTTTTGCATTCATACAAATAATGCCAAAATAAATAAACCACTTGTCTTTTCCATTAAAAGAAGAATGCTTTCATTTTTAAAGAAGGTAGATTTACTGCGATATATATTATATATATATATATATATATACACGAGTGAGTGAGTGACAGTAAGTGAAAGTGTGTGTGTGTGCGTGAGGCGCGTGGTCAGTTAACCACCTCACCAGAATATGCATGCCTGTTGCGATTCAGGTTTTGCCAAGAAAATTTTTATAATTAGACGTAGGAAAATATGTTTATTTAGAATAAATCAAACATTTCCTTTCAACATAAAACCAGATTTAAATATTTTAACATTCCTTGTCGACGAAATGTGACACAATGTTTGGTTTACTTCCCCGACGTCAAAAACAGGATAGAAAAATCTATCCTTTAAAGAGAGAGAAAAAAAATGCTTTTCCTCATCCAATTTTAATTAACAACTTATTGAAGGGTTAACTTGGGGGTGGGGTAGGGGGTGGTGGTGGTGGGGGAAATAAAAAAGTTATTGTAGACGATTTACGAAGGAAATTGCGCATCCATGAAAATGTTTGATCTATTCCTTTAAAGACTTTTTTAATGCTTCATCAAAAGGAAAATGACTGAGACAGATACGCTACAGACAGGCAGACAGATACACCACAGACAGACACGCCACAGACACAGACAGACAGACACACGCTACAAACAGACAGACAGACACACGTGACAAACAGAGAGACAGACACGCCACAGACAGACAAGAAAGCTAAAACTGAATGTAAGCTGGTGCAGCCAGAAAGCACTAAGTTTCAGGATTCATATTTCGTTTATATAATATATATATATATATATTATAATTATATATATAATTATTATATATATAATATATTCACGTCATTCTCGCTGTTTAAAATCAAATAAACGCAAATGCAAACCAAACATTGACATTGAAGTATTTATCAATGCAACAATATGTCAATCATTGAAGCAACGGACCTTACCAAAATCATGTATAAATATATATATATATATGAGAGAGAGAGAGAGAGAGATCCGAGTGCAAATGGTTACATGCAATTGCAAGGTCATGTCTGGAGGTTACATCTCCCATTTGCAACATTTCAATGTTATATATATAATATATATATTAACCTTGGTTTTGATTCCGCCCAAATTGTTCTTCTGACGAAAGTCAAACTTGTCACTCCACCTTAGACCTACAGTTTAACAGTAATTTGAAGCACGCCCCACCAGCAGCACAGCGTCTTAACCACT
>JAJOZX010009345.1:0-105000 GCA_023014485.1 Bathynomus jamesi
ACCTCATTATTTGAACGTTTGGATAGATAAAATTTGTTTCAGCATGATTTGCCGCAATAACAGCTAAAGTATTGTTGCCAGAAGATGCCAAGTGCAGGTTAGCACATGACACTACAGAGTTGAAATATGTTTCAGTAACTCCTTCTTCAGCTGATAAGTTGGGGTGAATATCCAATACAATCACTAATAAACATCCTTCATCAGCAGATCCACTCATTTTAAATATATAAATGAATTTGGAGTTCACTAGGTTTAGGGGCTAATGCAAATCAATGCAGAGCAATCCAGCTAATGAAATCCAGTTCTGAGGCTAATTTAGTAGAGTTAAATTCAGAACATCATAGAAGAGGCCTAGGTAACTAGATGGTCATCAAGACAGGCTCACTGACCAAACACAAAAAATTACAGTACTGTAATAAAGATTTCAGAACACACAATAAATAATTTGATCCCTGAATATTTGCACTTAGGAAATGGGGTGAAAAATTAATTGTAAAAAAATTGGCTAAAACTGAAAAAAAATTTATCTGCAGTTCTAAATAATTTTGTACAGTGACTACAAATTATGAAAACTACAAAATTTATATGCAAGAGCTAATTAGAATGTTACTTTTGCAACTTCAGGTACTTTACTCATAAGCATGTATAGGCTTATGCTAAAAAAAAAAAAAAAAAAAAAAAAAAAAATTTTCAAAAAATCTGAATGCTTAATACAAATTACAAAATTTTTCAAACTATGCAATAATTAGAATGGTACTTGTGTTATACAAGATATTGTCTTAAAAGTTTATGATGATAATGACAACCAACCTCATGTTGGTGAACAACAAACAAAAGTAAAATGAATTATTAATCTATGTTCATATAAGGGTCATTAGAAATGAAGACAATCTGTTTAGGAAACTAACAGCCTGGAAACTCATTTCTCCACTGTGTTAGGGTGAAAGTGCCCCATGGATCACCTGAGCCTGGGCATTGACAGGGTGAGTAGCTGACCCAATCCAACCCATGCCACAAACCAGCAGCTGGAAGTGAACTCAGAGCCTCACTGACCAGAGTTTGACACCAAGACCAGTAAGCTACTGGGAGCCCTTTAGGAAAGTACCATACTTTAATATATCTATCTTCAGAATGGACAAAGCCCAAAAACTTAAAATGAAGCCCGTAAAGGTGTATAATTTTAGGAGGCTCTAGACATCTTTAACTTATAAAAGACTAAGTACTAGTAATTTCAATGACAGAAATCAAGGATCACCAAAGGTAAGTAAACCTAAAGATGACATATCATTAGACTGGTCTGACTGGGTTGAAGGTGAAGAAGAGTGAAGTACATTTTCACACTAATTTGGAAATGAAAATAAAATTAGCTCTAAGAATTATGCAAATGTGATATTCATGATTTGAATTTAAATAAAAAATTTGATGAAAGTAAATTCAGTTCAGTTTTAATAAATTATTACCTTAGAGATATTAGAGAGAGAGCCAATTTTACAGTAAATCTTAAAATGCCATACACTGTCTGACAATCATCTGAGTATATGACTGGGACTGGTTGTATTTAATATTCTAAGCCTCCTGTTGGTATCTGCAGTACAAGCAAAACTTAACCTTTACAAAATGCAAATTAAGTAATACTGAGTGTGTTTACAATAATGTTCTGCTTTGACAAATAAGTAGCCAATGTTTTTCATAAAAAATTAGTGACCCTGGTTATATATACAGGGTGGCACAAAAGTCAGGAACCCTAGGCATGTTTTAATAATGTATGCATTATGTTCTTTTTAGATTTGTTGTTGAACCTATGGCACAGAAATTGACAAAAGATGAATGGGTGGAGATAGTTTTAATGTGTGCAAGGTGTGGTAACACACACCAATCAGTTGCTACTGCTTTTAATGGCAAACACCCTGAGAGACTACCAGTTGTTCAGGCATCAGTTGGAAAACTGTTCACTTGCTTCAAAGAAATGGGAAGTGTTCATTATTGACCATATAGTGGCTGGCCAAAATGTTCAACTGATGCAGCAACATCACTAACGGTACTCAATCACCTCAAAAACAGCCCACATACGCCCTTAAGAAAGTTATCCCAGGAAATGGGTGTCTCCAGAAGATCCATTCAACAAATTCTTACAACAAATTGTTTCTACCCCTACAAAGTCCAATTCATTCAGGAACTGCATGGTGATGACACAGACCATTGTGTAGAGTTCTGCTAGTGGTTTTTACAACATCAACAGCTTCAATGAAGGATCATGTTCAGCGATGAAAAGATACTTCACCTCAGCAGTTGTGTCAATAGGCATAATGCATGCTATTGGGCCAATGAGAACCCCCACTGGATGGAGGAAGGACATGTTCAATTCAATCTACAAATTATGGTGTGGGCTGCGCTCTGGGGGGGATCAGTTAATTGGTCCATACTTTTTCAATGGCAATGTAATAGGTGAAACATACCCTATCTACATATGCTGCAAACATTTCTAATGCCCATACTGGACAACATTCCATTGCCAGAATGGGTGGAGATGTGGTTTCAGCAGGATGGGGCACCACCACATTTCACAACCATTGTCTGGAGCTCTTTAGATGAAACATTCCCAAGCAAGTGGATCGGATGGCAAGGGCCCTTTGAATAGGGTGGAGTGAAAAAATAAAAAGTGCCAGGATCAAAATTGAAGGGGGTCTAGATAGTTGTCTTTTGTCCAGGATTAAACTTTAAAACCAATTTTGGGTGGTTGCATACAAAACTGACTGCTACTGGCCACTTTATACAAATCATATGTGCCCAACCAAAATTTTAACCCAGCGACCTATCTCAGGTTCTGGACATGATAGAAAGAATTTAAAAACTGTTTATGGTGTATTTTTTACCTCTGAAGCAGATTAAAACATTTGCAGATGGCTGCAGGGGTCAATAATACATCAAAAAATCCATATTTCGTCATTTTTGCTAAAAAAAATGCAATTTTTCTGCCCTTTTTCTCTAAATATTTTGTTTTTATTTGAAATTATATTTTATATTTTTCTTTTCAAGTTGAATTTCTAGAATTGATAAATACACATATTTTAATAACCTTATTGCCAAAAAATACTGCATAGTAGGATGGTAAGATGCAGTGACAGTTAAAATTCTTGATGGAGGTCACAGATTTTCAAGCACAGACTCATTCTCCAACGGAAAGCTTCCTTGCATGGTAAAGATGTCATCCAACATCTAATGGCAGAAGAGAACTGGACAACCAGACAAGCAGCTGATGCAGTTACACTAAGTCTGATTGAACACTGGATTTGGTGCAATGTCTATCCAATTTCATGCCCCAGTGTCACCAACAAGATTCAGGATCTAGTCAAAGAATTTTCGAGGTAAGACTCAAATTTTCAGTCCCTTATTAAAGAGATTTAAAATATGTCCTACTTTTATAAATTTTGTAGTTACTTTGTTTGTGACAGTAATTTTATTAACAATCATGTGATTCAGTGATTTGCAAATCATAAGAATGATTGATAATAAATTCTGTTTTGACTAGAACTTAACTTAAGGTTTATAATTGAAATTTGCATTCACAACATTAAAGTTTTGGTAATTTTGTAGGTTTGATAGATATCCAAAAAAGAAACATGGTGACAAGTTCCAGAGTGATCTTTCTTCCTTCCTTCCTTGAAAAGCTTTGAAGTTGTTTGACATCTTCTGTGAGGACTCAAATCAGAGAAGAGATTTGGAACACTTTTATCATAATCATATTGTATTTTATTATCCCAAGGGAAGAGGTCAGAAGAGTTTTTCAAGTTGTTCCATCAAGCTCAGCAGCAATACATGACAGTGATCTCAACAGTCTCTCAAGTCAGGGCAGCCTGGAATCACATGATGAAACAACTGGTGTCAGTGAACAACAGGAATCCAGGACAGAACAAAATAGGAAGAGTCTACCAAACCTTGCTTGGCAGTGTGACAGGTATACTGCCTAGGTTAAAATATGAGTATGCTTTGAATGCTGTTGTTGCTCTGTTGACAATACCTTTGAAAAAATGATTTATAATCCATGTAACATTGCTAATAGTTAGAGTCCAAATCTTGGACACTGCTGTCCAATGAGCATCTTGTTAGAATATTAACTTGATATAAAATAAATGTCTTTTACCAGGTATGAAGTAAGTGACAGCTGGAGCAGCAGTTTTAGAGGATTATGGAATTATCACTACTACTGATAAGATGAACATAACTGATAAGTAGCAGTCCAATTATCTTGTACAGGAATACCTCAAAATTTGTCATTTTGAATTTCGTCTTTTTGCAGATTCGTCATCAATCTTTTACTACCTATAGTTTCACAATCTGTCATCCATATTCGCAGATTCGTCATTTTTTTTAAAAAATGTAGAAAAAAAAATGATCAAAATTGACAAAATTAAACTGTTTACAAACACAATATACATTATATTTTGCCAAAAAATTAGTAGAATTTGATTAATTAATCTGTCTAATAACATAATACAGTAAAATGTTCTCATTGAAACGTTATAATCTACCTCAAATTTCGTCATTTCATATTTCATCATGTTATTCCAGAACGAATTAATGACAAATTTCGAGGTATTCCTGTACATTAGTATCTGATTCAAATCAAGTATTTCACAAAAAGGCATACGTTTCAAACAAGTGTTGAAATTTAAATATTGTTAGTCAAAACCTATGGAGCTTGCTTAAATAATTGTCTTTAAAATTAAGTAAATTTGCACTATGAACTTTGCAGGAACAAGCGGAGAAGAGACCATGAAAAATACCATAAAGCCATAAGAAAAGAGGAGGATAAATTGTTTGAATTGGTGAATGCTATTTACATGGATGGTCGCAAAGATGCAACAATGGTGACAGTTGAAGTGAATGGCAAATATTACAGAAGAACTGAGCTAGAAGAGCACTATGTAATTGTAGGAGAACCTGGTAAGATTTAAAGTTTTGATCTTTAGTTTGCATTTTGTAACAGATATTACTCAAAATATTTAAGATGAATTTTGGATATAGAAATTGGAAAATAGATATACAGGAGAGCTGTCATTTGTTGTGGCGGGTCACAGAAACACCACAACATTTGACATTTCCATTCATACCCTTCCCAGCCAGCCTGTATGGGTGGGATTTAAATATGGCTAATCTGGCATCTTGCCTGGTCCCGTAGCAACACCTCAGAGCTCAGACTGTCATTCTATGTTCATCCAGGCGTGAAGGGGGAGAGTTGCTTAGTGGCCGATATTCCAGTACTCGTGTCTAAATTCAAGTGTATTTTTCAGATTGTTGTGACTGCTCAGTGTGACATGGAACTTAAGTACATTATATCTCAGGATACTATCAACTATATATATGCCCTGCATAAGGCTGGTTTTGGTGCAAAAGCTATTGTGGAAATGATGAGTCACTCAAAGAACTGTTGAATGGTGGCTTCAGCACCGCAGGGCAGCAGTTGGTGATAAGACACCCACACATTTACCAAAGTCTGGACAGCCATGTAAATGTAGTAAAAATACTTTGAATGTTATTAAAAGACAGCTGAATGCCTCGCCTACAAAAACAGCATGTGAAATAAAGGAAACTTATCCTGCATTACTGGGTAACATGTCTGCAAGAACTGTGCAGCGTTATTCACTACGAGATCTCAATCTACCAATGAGGAAGGCAACAAAGAAATCTCTTTTGACCACCCACCACAAAGTAAAACAAATTAGTTTTGCGAAGGAAATTAAAGACTGGCCTTTGGAGAGAGTGCAGTGCATTTTGTGGTCAGATGAAAGTGTGTTTACACTGTCAGGTACTAAATGAGGGAAGGTGAGATGGCCTTGGAAATCAGACAGGTTCGACCCACTGTACACCATAAAGACTGTAAAGCACCCTGATTCAGTTATGCTGTAGGGTTGTTTTTCTTATTATAGAGTGGGTAATTTAATTTTCTTAGAGAAAGGTGTTACCATGAACAGTGAAAGGTACCTTGATTTATTGTATGACAATCTGGAGGAATGTTTTGACAAGTGTAATGCAGAGACATTCATGCAGGATGGTGCTCCCTACCACACAAGTAAACGAGTGAAAAAGTGGTTCAATTTGTGTGCTCTGGATTACTTTAAAGACTGGCCTGGTAATAGCCCAGACCTTAAACCTATTGAAAATTTATGGTTGATAATGAAGAAATGATTCCAGGATATTGACACTAGCTCAGTTCCTAAGTTGAAAGCAGCCTTAGTGAAAGTGTGGGAAGAGATACCTGCAGAACATTTGCAGAAACTTGCAGATTCATTGCCTCATAGGCTACACGAGGTTATTAAGAAGAAAGGAAATACCACAAAGTACTAAAAGGTATGTTTTATGAATGTTTGAAGTTTTTATGTTGCACTGCTGTTACCAGGGATGGTGTATGACTGGGAATGTAAAATTTTATGACAGGTTTGCGTAACCCACCACAACATTTGATGGCTACTGTAAACCCTGAAATATCTAAAAAATTGTCTCTAATTTCTGAATACTATTTCAGGTGATTTCTACCTCTCACATTTGACTCCAAGTAATGGCAAGGGGTCAACTATTACAAGAGATATATACAAGACCATCAAAGACACAATTACAAACCAAACAGCATGAATGTGGTGAAGGCCCTACAAAAATTTTACATGCCATTGGCTTACCAGCTTTGACAGTGGCAACAATAGGGGAAAGTGATATGTGTGTGACAACCAAGGGTGCTGTGGATCGAGGACCAAAGTCAGCATGGCATGCCATTGTCTACTCTGATACTGAAAGCCCCCAAATGAACATTTTTTCCTCCCCTTGAACCCCCCCCCCCCCCCAATACATGAGTTCTATGGTTCACTATCCAAAACCAAGTAACTGAATATAACTCATTTCAATAGTGAAGGATACCTGTATATTATTATAAAAACTTAAATACAGTATCCTATGTACCATATTTTCTTTCTTCAGTACACTAGATATCATTCATGAAGAATTATATTAAGACCAATACTGGTAGCCAAAATTAAGGTCTTACTTTACCAATTATAGAGATTACCAGTAGTTTTTTATATACTTCATTTTTAAAATAAAAAGCACACACTATTATAAGTGAGGAATAAGGGAAAGGACTGTTGGGTCATTCCACGTAACTGTCATCCTGAGGCCAAAATGTTAAAATTTGCCAAAAAGCAACATATTATACATCATTGGAACTGGGAAAGTGTCTAGTTTTCAAATCTTTTTACAGATTTGATCTATCTTTATTGGTTTCGGAGATCTGATGTTTTATGCGAAGACATGTTATATGCAGTAAGCATTAAGTACTAAAATTTAAACCTTTAAGTTCCCCAAATTAGTAGAAACCAAAACATGCTGACTAAATTTTGTTATGGGATTATATAGGTATACACATGTAGTGTGTTATGCACTATCACTATTGTTTTCATGTACCCAATGAAAATATTTATAGGTAGGCTTCCCAAAATATTATACCGTTACATTACGAGTGACACTTTTTTTGGTTGTTTTTCTTCTCAGGTCATCTGATTTGTATGAATAAATGAAACCTATTACAATTCCTCTTTTAGTTAGTTGCCAGGTATGTGTAACTGGCAGCACTTCGGAAAACATGTTCTATTTATTTAGGTTAGACCACATTTACAGTGTGGTTACGAGACACACATTTGGTGTCACTCGTAACTATCATAGATCATGTTACGAGTGACACCACAATTGTGGTGCCATTGTATGCAAGTGTACATAATTATAACAGATGTTTTGTC
Source organism: Bathynomus jamesi (assembly GCA_023014485.1). NCBI lineage: Eukaryota > Metazoa > Arthropoda > Malacostraca > Isopoda > Cirolanidae > Bathynomus > Bathynomus jamesi. The sequence continues at coordinate 7,785 of JAJOZX010009345.1, forward strand.
TATTTGCAGAGTTTGTGATTCAAGAATTGACTAATTACTAATTGTTAAATCAGAAATGGCACCCAAAACCCAAAGAATGCATGTACGTTTTGGTACACTGTATAGAATATGTAACCTTGATTATGTAGGCTAAATGTTAGGCATGAATAAACATCGAATGATTGACGCAGCTAAATAATAATGAAAATGAGTGACATGCATTTTTGGATAGGCCTAATGATAGTTAAGAGAAATATAATGAAAATTACATGCATATCATTTACATAAACACAATTATATGACACTAAGTGATTACGTATAAATGAGACATAGAAACCAGATACTGTGGTTTAATGATTACTGAGAGAAAATACAACGTTGATACACCGTAAATGAATTAGGCCTTCAGTATAGAATACTTAGTTATTACATAAATAACAGATGTAAAGTATTTACGGATTACATGATTGGACACAAATAGCAGATGTTGCGCAGAAATATGGTACTAGAATGACACTTGAATTAGGAAATAGGCTTACTGCATTTTAATGATCCTCAAGTCAGTTGGAACGCTTAGTTACACTTGGTGTATAGTCTACCGTTTGGTGGTAGGCTGATGTAGGCTTCATGAAAGTTACTTAGGAGAGATGTACTTAGCTTACCAGTAAGAGATAGATACTTGTTGACGCGTTGCTCAGATGGTGGCCTGTTGAACTAAGTAGGCTTGAAGTGTTGACCGTTCTATTTGAGTGAGCACTGGTCGCTCTGTTGATTAGGCCTCTTGAGATAGAGAAGATGCTTGAATGATCTTGCAGACTTAGTCCTGGCTGATGTTGCCTCTTAAGATGCAAGATGGCCTAAAGGGATTCTCACTGACATAGGCCCAGGAAGCTGAATATCAAATTCCACAGTTACGAATTCCATGTAACTGAGTGGAAACTCGCTTATATAATCTCTGTGATGCGGAAAAATGTTTCGCGCCAAATCTTGAGACGCGTTGTCCACGAGTCCTTCAGTTGAAGCTTGCTTTGGCAGGCTGTTTTAGGGCACAAAGATGCTTTCCTTGTTTCAGGTTCCTTGACCATGTGTGTCTTTCAGGAATGTTTGCTGATGGCGTGGAAAGAAGAATTTGTCTGTCTACTTGTTGGTCTATTTCTTGTTGGTCCGCTACATATATATATATATATATATATTATATAATATACTTCAATAATATTTGTGTATTGTGTCCACTATGCTATTCATTATTTATGTATGAGTGCATTTAATGTGCAAATATTGTATTCTGGGTCCACAGAATTGCACAGTTACGAGCAACACTACACATTTCCCCCCTGGAGGAGGGGGGGCCTAAAATTGTAGAGCTAATTGCTAGGTCTCAATTTGCGACAAATTTTATTGTCTTTCGACGAGGAATAATACATTTTTCCTGTAGATGTCCACAATTCACAGGAATTCAGACAAATGTAAGTACGAGTGTAAGTGCTAGTTGCATTTCAGTTACGAGCGACACCGTAACTTTGGGCGTTTGTTGTAAACAATGTATTTGCCTGATTTAGCTGAAACACACATCATTGTGTTCATTGACCATCCCTCAATACCCAATAGTAAGAAAAGTTCAATTGCTCTATAATTAATAGAAATATGATGAGAAACGTAACAATAAGTTGCTCCGAAATGTTACGAGCGACACTATGGAATGACCCTGTTTACATTTTATATTACATTTCATTTGGAAAACATGAAGCCACTGGGGCCTATCGAGGTTATCCGAGTCATGAACTATATTTTATAATAAAATCTTCCAAAATGTCAATCTCAAGTCAACTAATTAGCATACAACTATTTACTACTACCAAAGTAGCTTATATAATATAAGCACAGAATATACACTATTTACAATCTACAAACTATCTCTTTCATTCATGAAAGCATCCAAGTTTTTCTTAAAACTAACTAATGAGCTACTATTGACCACATATGGCAAATTACTCCAAAAATCTACTACTCTATGATTGAAAAAGTATTTTCATAGATCAAGTCTACAAAGCTGTTTTCTAATTTTCTTATTATGCCCTCAAGTTATTCCATCAGCTTCTAATGAGAAAGTCAGTCATGTACATCTAAATTGTTCAAACCTGAAACATTTTGAACATTTGTTTCATCTCTCCCCTCAAACAATGTCTCTCTAAAACTAAAGACAGTTCCTTTAATCTTTTCCTGTATTCCAGTCTTCTTAAGTTAGGGATAAGCTTGATTGCCCTACATTGCACACCTTTGAGCATATCAATATCATGTTGTGAAGTTTCTCACAACCCCCCCCTGATTTTCAAATTCCCCTGGGGGTTGTAAAGTTTTCACAAAACCCCCACCCTAATTTTCAAGTCCTATCTGGTTCTTCTCAAGTTTTTCTTTCCCCACAGGAGTCTAGTTAGTACGCCTGTTAACTGTAAAAATACTGTAACTGTGCCAGACTGTGTTTGATCAAGATTGGAACCTGGAAGCCTATTAAAAGGTTATGAAACCAGAGTAGATTGCCAGATAGACAGGCCGAGATTAATACAGAAGTGTCCTTTTGGAAAGCCTTTAAAGGTATGATGTTAAGTGCTCTAGCTTGTAATACTTAGCCAGTGTACAACAGGAATAAAGACTTGTTCATAATTCTTATTCTTAGTTATTGTGGTGGTGTCATTTGTATTTCAACATCATTATTAGTATTAATATTATTATTAAAAGTAGACATATACAGGGCGTCCCAAAAAAATGTATACACACTTTAAATAATTATAAAGGCAATGTTTATTAAAATACATTTCATTTTCAAAATGTAATAGAATCTACAGACATTATTTAATTGTTTTGTTAATGCCTGTTTTCAAACTGACGTCCGTTCTGGTCCAGGCACTGCTGATAACACGAAGCAATGGAATCGCAAACATCACGAAACATTTCGTTTGGTATTTGTGTGCATTCTCATTCAATGGCTGCTCTCAATTCAGCGACTGTTGCAGGTTTTATAGCGTAGACTTTGTCTTTTAAGTATCCCCATAAAAAAAAGTCTAGTGGTGTGAGGTCTGGTGAACGCGGAGGGTATTCTACGAAACCCCTTCGTCCAATCCACATCCACATCGTGCCAAGTACCACTCGCAATACTCCACTCTTCAGTCCGGATCATCTTCATTAATAGCATGGACTAATCTTGGAATGTAACTTTTCCATTGACAGCGCTTCAAAATGCGTTGGACAGACAATTCTGAAATTCCTACCTCACGACTCGCTTGCCGCACAGATTTTCTTGGACTTTGGTGATACGTTTCCAATACTCTTTCTTGCTTTGTGGGGCTTGTCGATGTCCGTGGTCTTCCGGAACGCTTCTTGTGGACATTCTGAACAGTTCCATCGGCTTCAAACTTATCTCTAATTCGAGTGATGGTAAGTCGCGTTGGTGGATCTGTTTGAAACTCCCTCCTAAACTGTCTTTGCACTTCAACTGCGTTTTCACACTTCCAGTAGCATTTTAGAATGAATTTCCTTTGTTCAAAGCTTAGTCTGACTGCCATTATTAATTCTAATGGGTTTAACTTGGAAAGAAAGAAACATCAATTGAGCTATCAGCTGTTAAAGTGTGTATACATTTTTTTGGGATGCCCTGTATATAGGTTTTTTAAACTGTGACTGAGTATAAATAGGTGTAATAAATCCAGCCAGGTTAGAATCAAACATCAGACCTTTACTTATTGCCCAGTTTGCAGTGCATGCTGGAGCTCTGGAGTTTCCTTTAGCCAAATCCAGTCATCTCTGATCCAGTCATTAACTAGCTAGAGAACCTATTGTCATTATTATAGGACTATGGAAATTATAGGTCCTGCTCCAACCAGATTAGCCTAAACACAACCTAGGCTACGTTGGAGATGGAAGACCTAGGCCAAAGATGAACTAGCCTAACTTGTGTCCATAAACAGGACTTCCATACACTTTTGTTAAACAATTACAGCTGAAATGTCAGCTTATTTAACCTAAATTTAATAACCGAAGGGAAATTTATGAACTTCTTACCTTGAAACTGTTATGAATTTTATCTCTTGACACCACTAAAACATTTTTATTCCGGCTTTTTCCGTCGCTGTTGTTATGCTTAATCAGCTTATGCTTATTCAGCTTCTCGCCCTGTTATTCTGCTTATCCCGATCTTTTTCTTCTTCTTCTTAAAACCGTGTTGCTATTTCTAGCCATGGGATCTTTTTTCTTTTCATCCCATATTTGTTTTTTCGTTGGTGTTTTTTAATTTTTCTCAGCAAGAGTTCATGTTCTCCTTCTGAGTTATTTTTTATTATTATTATTTATTTTAATGTCAATATGGCTTATCCAAGATTAGGTGGGTCTTCCATTTCGGTACTCCCAAATTTTCCATACATTGGGGCCAGCCAGAAAGGAAAAATTGCATGTGAAACCCAATTTTTTCTTTAATATTTATTAACCCATCTTAGATTACCTATATTTTATGTTTTATTTGTTATTCCATTTTTGTTTTTCCTCACTTTTTAATATAAAAAGTGTAGCATTTTATAAAGTCCTCACCCTTTTCAAAATGAAAGGGTGTTGCATTTTAGTTTATTTTCCATAGGAAATATTACAATACTCCAGCCCTTATCTTTTGTTGTAACATCTGCCTAGCTCGTAGAGCAGTTGAACGTTGTGGTCTACTATTTGTGGTATAGGTTATTGTAGTAGTAGGACTAGTTACATCATTTATTGAACAGGTTAGGTTTGGTATAGTTTGGGTCAAATTTTGATCATCATCAGAATCTATTATAGATTCATCATCTTGATCATTTTTGTTAACAGTAGTTGGTCCTACTTCTAGGGGGTATAAGAGTGATACATCTCTTATAGTTTCACCTGAAGCAGTTTTAAGTTTTACAACCCTGGTTAATCCATCTTCCCCAGTTTTTAGTTCTAAAACTCTACCTAATGGCCAACACTGTCTTGGTGTATTTTGTCTAATTAGAACTACATCTCCTACCCTAATTTTATTAACCCAGTCTTTGTTTTGTATATATTTATGTCTTTCTCTCAACCCAACAAGGTATTCATCACTCCATTGCTTTTTAAATTTTGTTTTTATATTTGTTATTTGTGATAATCTATTTTGCAAATCATGATTATTATCACTCCAAGGTGGATCATCCAAGGAGATATTGTAATCAGGTAGAAGGTTAATGACTTCTCCCTTAATCAAATGATTTGGGGTGAGAGGCTCTACATCATTAATATTATCCCCTACATAAGTAAGAGGTCTGTTATTGACAACATTCTCAATTTCACTAATGAGAGTGAGAAGTTCAAAGAATTCAATTTGTTTTTTACCTATTGATTTCTTTAGGCAATTCTTTATTGTTTGGATATTCCTTTCCCAGATTGCTCCATACCATGGTGAGGCAACAGGGATGTATTTCCATTTTATTTTGTTATTTTGTAGATATGTTATGGTATGTGAATTTTGTAATATGTCATTTATTTGATTTTCACCAGCCTTGAAATAGGTTGCATTATCTGTCCAAACAATTTTGGGTACAGAATGCTTAGCACAAAATCTTCTAAAGCTATAGACAAATGATTCTGCGGAGAGATCACTCACTACGTCTAAGCTGACTGCTCTAGAAGATGAACATGTGTAAAGTATGATGTACATTTTTTGTTCTGTTGTTCCCAGACCAACAGTCAAACTTCCTGTATAGTCTATGCCAACTGTTTCAAAAGGCCTATTAAAGGTGACTCTCTCTGTTGGCAAATCAGGAGGATTGGTCTTCCTGAAAGATCTGGAATGAATCCTTTTGCAGGTGACACAGTTATTCAAAACTGTCTTTACAGTCATTCTGCCTTTGGGTATCCAATACAACTTTCTAATGGCATTTAATGTTTGTGGAACGCCCATGTGATAAAGTTCATTGTGTTTCTCTCTAATAATTAGGGTTGTAATGTGATGGAACCTAGGAAGAAGAAGGGGTTGTTTACTGTTATATGTGATTTGTGATTTGTTTAATCTACCCTTACATCTTAATAAGCCATCTTTGTCAATGTAAAGATTCAAGTTTATTACCACAGAGGGTACTTTGTTCCTTTGTTTACCAATTGTTAAAAAATCTATTTCATTTTTGTATTCTGTTTGTTGTATGTGGTTAATCCAATATTTGGTAGCTAGACTTGTATACATTTCATTATCATTATTTCTTTATTTATTTTCTTTAAACAGTTGTGAATGAATCTGAGACAGTAAGATGTTACCCTTACAAGTTTGCCAAAGTCAGAATAACTGTTATAATCTAATAGTGGCTCAACTTTATTTGTGGTTATCATGTTAAGTTTTACATTAATTTGTTCTGCTGGCCACATTGTTTCATCCTGAATGAATTCAGGTCCATGAAACCAATTTTTGTTGGATTTTAGTAATTTACAGGATAATCCTCTTGTGAGAAAGTCTGCAGGATTTTGTTTTGTTGGAATGTATCTGAAGGTTATGTCCAAATTTTGTCTAGCTTCTTTAATGTCTCTTAATCTGTTACGGACAAAGATGTTTTTTGAGTTTAGCTCATCAGAGTTGATCCATGCCAAGCAGATTTGACTGTCAAGCCAAATATATGTAGTTGTGATGTTTACATCATAATAGACTTCATGGAGAAATACTGTTATTTTTACAGCTAGATAACCCGCAAGTAGTTCAAGCTGAGGAATAGTTTTCTTTTGTTTTAAGGGTGTTACTTTCCCCTTGGCATAGATCAAATGGCTGCCATCCTCACCTACAAGGTAAGCGCAACAGCCATACACCTTTTCACTGGCATCACCAAATACATGCAAGGTTTGAGGTGTATCTCTGTGTCCACAAACTCTGGGAATATTTATGTTTTGTAATTTATTGAGATCTTTAGCTAACCTTTTCCAGCTATCTTGTTGTTTATTGGTTATAGGATCATCCCAGTCTACTTTCTGTTTCCAAAATTCTTGTAAAAGAACCCTGGATCTGATAGTAGAAGGAAGGAGTAAACCCATAGGATCAAATATTTTTGAACTTTCGGATAAGATCTTTCTTTTTGTGTTAGCTGTTGTATCTAAGGTGTAGCCTTTTGTGCAGAGTGAATCATGAACTTTAGAATCTGAGTTCAAATCCCAGATCATGCCTAATGTTTTCACCCTGTTTGTTGGTTCTGTTAATCCTTTGTCTTCTGATTTTATTTTTTGATTTAGTCTCTCATTATTTGTGATCCACTCTCTTAATTCAAAATTACCTTCTTTCATTATTTTATCTGCTTTTATGTAAACTTCATTTAATTCTGACTCTGTTTTGGTTGATCCTACAAGGTTATCTACATAGAAGTGATCTTTCAAGAACTGAACAGTTAAATCATTTTCATCATACAAATTTAAGTGATGTTTGATGGTTAAAGCCAGTAAACTAGGACTTGCATTTGCTCCAAACAAAACCACATTAAATTTAAATGTTTTAAACCCTTTATTTAAGTCATTGGATCATTAAACCACAAGAATCTTAGTTGATCTTTGTCATAGTTATTTTTCAGATGAATTCTCAAAAAAGCTTTGCTTATATCACTTTGAACTGCATAGTCATCTAATCTAAATCTTAGAAGGATTTTTACAAGGTCTGAAATAAGATTAGGCCCCTCTATGAGACAGTCATTCAAGCTATGCTTATTGCCATCTTTAAGACTACAGTTATACACAACTCTAAGTTTTGTTGTGGGTGCATCCTTTCTATAGACTCCTGTGTGAGTAAGATAATGGCAGTTGTCTTTTTTAAAGGGGTGATCTTTAACTTCTTCAATGAAGCCTTTTTCTAACTGGTCCTTGAAAACATCATCATACATTTTAATTCTCTTGTCATTTTTTAATCTTCTCATCAAATTATAGAGATGACCTTTAGCTACCTTTAGATTATCATTTAATTTTGGACTATTGATCTTCCAAGGTAGTTCAATTGAATAATGGCCATTTTCATACATGATGGTGTTTTCAAAATTTTCAGCCATTAATTGATTTTCATCTGTATGATCACCATCTTGCACCCCCACTGACTCTAATAGCCAGAGCTGTTGTACACCTTTATCTAATTCTTCAGTTGTTAATGATTTATTTAATATTTCAGTATTTATGTCATTATTTGAGTTGTGTAAGACCTTGTCATAATAGGGCAAGTTTGTTAGTCATATATTTTTATTTTTCATTGTTATTTTATATTTATCTATGTGTCCCAGTGGAGCTATACCCCAGTGAGTATCTAGAGCAATCCCATCTCCTATTCTGACTATGCCCTTCTGAATTAAGTGAATATAATCAGCTCCAATTAACATTTGAACATTATCTATTATATCATCATTTAAATTTCTATCTGCAATTTTATATTGCTTTTTAAGTTGTTGTATTACTTCTTTTAAATTTGGTATTTTAAATTTTTGTTGACCAACTTGTTCAATGACTACTACTTCTATGTTTGTTGTTTTATTCTCTGTGGGTATATCCAGATCTAAATTGACTGTATTATATTTTTCTTTCTGTTCATTTTCTTTGACAAATGATGTTATACACAATTCTTGTTCATTTTTATGAGTTTGTAGGCCTAATTGATTAACTAATGATTGATCTACAAATGTTTGTTGGGAACAAGAATCTATTAGACATCTTATAGGAGTTGTCCCACCTTCTTTATTTTTTAAATCCAAGGTTATTGTAGGTAGGAGTACACTAGAATTTTTATTGACATTATTTATTGATATATGTCCATTAAATGTTTTTTCATTTTTCTTTAGGTTTTGTTTATTTGAATTTTTAAATGAATCACAAAGACAAGAGACATGATTTAAACTTCCACAATTAACACATTTGAATCTTATTTTTGTTTTGCAGTCTTTGTTAGTATGTCCTGCAGCTGTGCATTTAGTACAAAGGTTTAACTGAGAACACCTGTTTATCCGGGATTCTAAGTCTACATATTTAGTACATCGTGTGCTATAGTGATCATCAGCCGAACAAAATTTACACTTACGTACAAATTCTGTCGTAACATTAAAATTTCGTAGTGTAGGAGTTAGACCTATCACTTTTTGTTCTGATTTGTCTTTTTGTTGTGGTTGTGGTTTTGTTTGTATTTCTTTGTTTGTGAATCAATCTTTGTTTGTGAATCAATCTTTGAAGATTTGTACATTGACAAAACATTTGGAAATTCATTCCTTATTTCATCAAGGGTAGGGTATGTATTTCCCGTTATTCTTTGGAAAATATCCCTAATTTGGGTAGGTAAACAATCAAATATTATGGCTTGGATAAACCATGCTGATTTCTCTAGATCTATATCATTATTTTGTAGATGACCTAACATGCATTCAATTTCACAATAGAAATTGTACAGATCCTGATGGTTATCCTTGGCTGGTTTTATATTTTTTAATTTTATTGCTAAATCATTTACTATTTCTTTTTTATTTAGGAAATTTCTTTCTAGTAATTTGAGAGCTATTTTATATGAACTGCCAATTGCCGGTAAGGCATCAACCAGTTTTAGGGCTGGGCCCTTTAAATAATTAAGGAGATAACTGAATTTGTCAACATCAGATATATAATCTTTGTTGCCAATTAAACTATCAAATTTTTCTAGAAAAGACTGAAATTTTGTTCGATCACCCTCAAATATTGGTACTTGTAATGTTGGTAACTTGGCTTTTAGTTGTTTATTGTCATCATTAGAAATGGATACATTTCTGAAGGCCTCAATCAAACTTTGATTTGTAGCCTCTAAATTATTTGGTAGATTATCTAAAGCAGCATATAATTCATTTATGTGAGAATCTATTTCAAAAATATTCTGTTCTTGTTCACACAAAAGTGCTGTATATCTCTCTTCACCAACATTTAACGCATCAGTTTCTGTAACAATTTCCTCATCTATAATTATTATTTCCTGTTTAATTCTATTTAAACCACCCAAAATAGTATCATAATCCCTTTTATTTGGATTTTCTTTGCTATTAAAGGTAGTTAAAAGCCTGGTAATGACTCCCTTCCTTGCTGATCTCTTCCTTTTTAATGATTTAATCGTTGCCTCAATTGCTTCACATTCAGCCATACTTTATTTTATTTTTCCAAAATTAAGTCCCCAAAATCCTAAAACCCTTTCAACTCTATAAATAAGCTTTATTTTGGTTAAATAGGCTAGGCTTCTGATTACCCTTATTCTAGAATTTTACCACATTTATGACCAAATGATAAGTTTTGAAGCATTTGAATTATTTCTTATTTTTATTTTTAGTTAGGGCTTCGTAATTTATTAATTTATATGTAGTAAGTATTTGAAAAAGCCAAACATGGAATAAATTCTGTTCAGATGTCAAAATTTTGATAAGGCGTAATTTTATTATTTTTTATTTTAATTTATTTTATTTTATTTTATTCAAGGTTAAGGTTTTCACAGCAAATAACCCTTCCCCACACGGGCCACCATTTATATATGGAAAAAATAGGTCCTGCTCCAACCAGATTAGCCTAAACACAACCTAGGCTACTGTTGGAGATGGAAGACCTAGGCCAAAGATGAACTAGCCTAACTTGTCCATAAACAGGACTTCCATACACTTTTGTTAAACAATTACAGCTGAAATGTCAGCTTATTTAACCTAAATTTAATAACCGAAGGGAAATTTATGAACTTCTTACCTTGAAACTGTTATGAATTTTATCTCTTGACACCACTAAAACATTTTTATTCCGGCTTTTTCCGTCGCTGTTGTTATGCTTAATCAGCTTCTCAGCTTCTCCCTTATTCTGCTTATCCCGATCTTTTTCTTCTTCTTAAAACCGTGTTGCTATTTCTAGCCATGGGATCTTTTTTCTTTTCATCCCATATTTGTTTTTCGTTGGTGTTTTTAATTTTTCTCAGCAAGAGTTCATGTTCTCCTTCTGAGTTATTTTTTATTATTATTATTTATTTTAATGTCAATATGGCTTATCCAAGATTAGGTGGGTCTTCCATTTCGGTACTCCCAAATTTTCCATAAGGACACCAGTCACATTATTCCAGAGTTTAGGGTTTTGCCCATGTTTGTTTGGCAGTGATTATTTATAGGTTAACTTATGAGAGATAGGTTTGCCATAATTGTCAATGTTTGTAGTTATTTTTATGTTGGTTATTTATTTTTGTGTTTTGATTTGACAAATCAAAACTCGGTTTATAACAAAATGGAGAGAAGAATACTTAACAAGTCTTAGAGAAGGACAAACAATTAACAAAACAAAATTGGAATGATTCAGTCAAAATTGGGGACATTGTGTTGATACATGACAAGACTCCAAGACAACACTGGTCAATGGAAAAGTCTTAGAGTTCAAAACTGGTGATGATGATGTTACCAGGGTTGTAAAACTGAAAACAACAACTGATGAAACCACCAGAGATGTAGGGTTATGAGGCGGGGGATCTGCGCCCCCCCAGAACTAGGGAATTGAGCATTTTCAGGGCAGATTTTTCCTGATATTCCTTTGGTTTTTTTTTACTTCTTGGGGTGAATTAATTACTTGCTACATATAGTGCTCATGTGGAAATCAGGGCACCCTGAAAATTTTCAGGGCAAATTTTCAGAGATATCACATTACTATATCCTTTGGAATGTAGGGCTAAGTTAGAACCATTACCCCAAAGGATAGATCAGGATACTATTGAGAAGGAATCTCTCAGTGTACCTGATGTAACTCAGACTAAACCAGACAGGCCTCAAAGACTGCTTTGAAAGCCAGAAAACTCTTACAAGAAAAAATTAAGACTGGTGACTTATAAAACTTGCACAAATAATGAGCAAAGTTAAAATGTTTAACTTTACTTTAATTCCATTAATTTCCTATACCTAAGGGGAGTCAAACTGATTGACAACTTTAACTAAACTTGAGAATTTGGCCTCTTGAACTTTTCTATTTAAAGAGGTCTTGAGTAGCCTTTTTCTCTTTCTATGTTCCTACTTCAACCTTTTGAACTCATTTCATATGATTTGAGAAACATTTTATAAAAAGTTTAATGTATAACATACAAATTTTTCCTTTTGGCCCCCCATTACAGACAGTCCCCAACTTATGTAAGGGTTCTGTTCTGGAAGGCTTTACATAAGTTGATTTTTCTGCAAGTCTGAATTGACCCTTCCATGGTAATCATTGAACACAAGATACAATACTTTTTTATAAATTAAAAAGACTAAATACAGTATAGTAGCGATAAAAGCATAGGAAAGAAAGATAATTAAGTAGTTCAAAATACTGTACTGTCCTGCACTCTTACAATCACTTGGCGCTTTCCAGTCATTATTGCAACACAATTCGGGTAATTTTATGAAAAAAGTTTGGAGATGATGCAGAGGGGATTTATGGGAGTATTTACATAAAGTTAAATTTGCATAAGTTGAGGCTTACGTAACCCAGGGAGCATCTGTATATGGAAAACTATACATGCCTGCAATATGGTATTGTATATGGTACCTTTATTTCTTCATTAAATACAAATTATTAATTTATTGAATTAAATAACTACAAAATTGCCTCAGAATTGGTGACAAAGCCTATTGGGAATGGAAACAATTGCCATATATAGGACCCAATATGGAGGCACTGGGTCTACATAAGAAAAATGTATTATTTTGTATAAAAATTTTTGGTACTTATGTATTATCGGGACTACCAAACGTCATTTTCATTTAACTAACAAAAATATCACAACTTAACCTAACCAATCATCAAGGGCATACAGTTGACCTAACTGGGTCTCAATTAGTGGTGCACCAAATAGCAGTTTAGCCGAATATCGAATATTCAGCTGCCTACTATTTGGTGAATACTAAATATTCGGCCCGAATAGTGTTTTTTGCCTACCAAGTATTTGGCCTGTTAAAAATGGACTGTTCAGCTTGCTTATTAAAACTGAATATTCGGCATGTTAAATAGGAATAATTGGCTTCAATAAGTTGAATACTCATTTTTTTTTAGTTGTAATTTAACCCAAAATGTTTCTTGTGCATTAGGGATACTAGGTATAGTGTAGGCTTGCTAATTTTTGCCCAAACGGGCGCCAGCATCCTGCGACTAAGTCCACAAACTACAAAAGGTTGAAAATTTAGTTTGTAATGCAAACTACAGGTTCCTAAGCCTGAAAGGTTTTTATGGGCATGGTTAGGTTAGGTTAAGTTTGTTCAGGTTAGCACAATGATTTAATTGAAAATTTGGTATTATTTTAGTTTAACTTTTATTATTATTTTACTTTTTTTACCTTTTCAGCAGTTTTTACCTAACAATTATTGTATGTATAGGCTTATGGCCTTATGCTTTATGAAATGTCTCAAAGTAAAAGTATAGTATGGAAATATTTCAAACCTTGTGAAAGTGATCCAACATGCTGCATGTGCAATTTATGCAGTGCCAAGGTTTCAAGGGGGGAAAGACTTCCAAAACTCACGCAACTACAGCAATGTTAAACCACCTGAAAAGTAAACACTGAAGAATACAAAACAGAAGGGTTAAAAAATCTAAAGCAGAAAAAAGAGCAGCATCACCCAGCAATGCTGGCCCAACCGAGTCTCCAAAAGTTCCAAAGCAACAGCAAACATTATTTGAGACTATAGAGAAAAAAAAATTACGGAATATTAATGACCATAGAGCTGTTGAACTTCACAAATTAATTGGAGAGAAGATTGCCATAGACATACAGCCATTTTCATTTGTTGAAAATGAGGGTTTCAACTGCCTTATGAAAAAAACTTGCCCTAATCATACCATTCCAAGTAGGAGACATTTTTCCGAGAACATTGTCCCTAATATAGTATATGATAAATTATTTACTAACGTTAAAGATGTAGTATCAGCTGCAAAATATATTTCCCTAACAACAGATATATGGACTGCCACTACAGCCAACACTCCATTCATATGTTTAACAGCACAGTGGTTGTCTGACAACTTTGAGTGTCAAAGGGCAGTCTTAAGAGTCAAACATTTTCCGGGAACTCATTCTACCTTAAACATTAGTGAACAGTTGGTCTGGAGTGTTTCAACATTCCTCTCAATAAAATCCATGTCATTCTGAGGGACAATGCTGCCAATATGGTTGCAGGACTCAAAGAAAGTGGGTTACCTTTCTTATCTTGTTTTATCCACACCCTGCAACTTAGCATTTCAGATTCAATATTAACTCAGAGGTCTGTAAAAGATATTTTGACTATGTCGAGCCACAGCTACACATCTAAATCATTCACCATCAGCAATGACCAAATTTGAATTACTACAAAAACAACTCAGAGTAGTAGAGCACAAGCTCAAACAAGATGTTAAGACCAGATGGAGTACATACTATATGTTGGAAAGGATGTTAGAACAAAAAAAAGGTTATTGCTGCTTACAGTGCTGACCACAATGTAACTGATACAAGTCCCTATCAATGGACCATCATTGAGAAGTTAGTAGCCTACATGTACTTAAATCTTTCAAAGATCTAATGCTGGAACACAGTAATAGAAATTCAATAGCTTCCTTGATCATACCTTCAATTTTAGCCTTGCAACTGTTTTTGAAAAAGGCTGGTAGCATGGACCAAAATGAATCGAGCAACTTCAGTGGCATTTTAACAATGCTTGAAGAATTACTTAAATCAACCAAGACAAGATTTGAATGCTACCTTACCAACAAAATGCTGTGCATAACTACATTTTTAGATCCAAGATTTAAATTACAATTTCAGAAGAGCAAAATTGATGAAATGAAAGAATGGCTCATTCAAAGCATTGAAGAACAATCTACGGGAAGCCCTAGCCCTGAGTTGTCTGACACTGATTCACCTTCAGAGATTAGTAAAACATTTCCTAGATTTTCCAAATATTTCAGTTTAAATGATTATTTCTTAGAGTTGGCAAAATCTAGTCATTCTAGTGAAAAGGTAGACAAAGACACTGATGCAAGCTCTGCACCCTCTACATCAAATATTAGGAGTCCTAAAACTAATTCTAAGACTTGCCATTGGCAAAGAAGTTGACACCTATTTACCTCTTTTGGAAAGATCAAAAGATCCTCTAGGATGGTAGAGGCAGAATAAAGCAGGTTTCAAGAATTTGTAGAAGCTCGCTCTCAAATATCTTTCAGCTCCCTCCTCATTGATAGAAAGTGAGAGACTTTTCAGTATAGGTGGAAATATCTACGAAGCTAAGCAAAACAGATTAAATCCAGAAAATGGAGAAAAGCTTATGTTTCTGCACTACAACCTTCCTATATACAATTTTGAGTACTGAATCATGAGTGTATTTTTTTCTTATTTTGGTTACCATATTTGGTTGATTTGATTTTGTTAATAAAGTTGAATAAAAAAGCCATAAAGGCATAGCTATAGCCATATAAGTAGCCTGATGAGTCATGTGGTGGTGATGAAATACCTTTATTAGAAAAGGGAAATAAATATAAAAAAACACCATTTGGTGCCAAATATTTGGCAAAAAGGCTGAATACTGAATATTTGGCAAAAAGGCTGAATACTGAATATTTGGCAAAAAGGCTGAATACTGAATATTTGGCAAAAAGGCTGAATACTGAATATTTGGCAAAAAGGCTGAATACCGAATATTAGGCAAAAAGGCTGAACGCTGAATATTTGGCAAAAAGGCTGAATAGGCCAAATACAGGTGACCAAATATTCGGTGCATCTCTAGTCTCAATGCATTGTGCGCGCTCCCGTGTCAGGGTCAATGAAGTTGTACTTATGATTGACCTTGAAATGTTTGAAACCAGCATCATTCAGGTCCTTCATCTTATATGAAAATGCCTGGTTAGGTTAATTGAATGCCCGATTAGGTCAACTGTACGCCCTTGATGATTGGTTAGGTTAAGTTATGATATTTTTGTTAGTTTAAACAAAAATGACGAGAGCAAAAATACATAATAAACAGTTTGGTAATCCCAATAATACATAAGTACCAAATTTTCCATTGTTAACTCATGAAAATTACTTAAAAGAAATAATGGAAATAGAAATTAGACATCTAAGGATTTTGTAAAGTCAGTGAAATTGAAGACAAAGAAATTTATATTAGCAGCTCAGAGCTACTTAGTTACAGCAATGCTTTAAGCAAGGGAGACATACTGGTACTTAATCTTCCTATAATTTCTGAGTGAATACCTCATAATATAAAACTAATAACTCAGAAGGATAGGCCTACTCCTTCAGGTATTTAAGTGTAGTGAATGCCTACATTAATTAAACCAAATAAACTTATTGTGTAACTCCATCACCAACATCGAGAGAGGGCCACCACCCTACAACCAGAAGTGAGACCCAATGAAATAAGGTAGGGTAATTTCTTTCCTTTCAAACAGCACTAAATACCAAAGGCACTAGACACCAGTAGAATACCACCAATCATGAAACAAGCAAATATTACCCCAATCTACAAAGGAGGCAAAAGAAAGGAAGCCAAGAACTATAGACCCATATCCTTGACTTCCCATATTATTAAAATATTTGAGAAAGTCCTGAAAAGGCACATTGTCAGTTTTATAGAAAATGAACATCTCTTAGAAAACTTTCAACATGGTTTCAGACAAGAGAGATCCTGCCTTAATGAACTTATAGACCATTGCAATACAATCCTACAATATTTGGGAGAAAACCACAATGTTGATGTCATCTATCTAGACTTTGCAAAAGCTTTTGACAAGGTTGACCATGGTATATTATTCCATAAACTAAAAGAACTTGGTATTTGTGGAAAAATAAGAAAATGGATCCATGCCTTTCTCTCTGACAGAAAACAAATAACAATTGTAAATGGAGCAAGAACTATAGAAAAAGAAGTGATTAGTGGAGTGCCACAAGGTACAGTACTGGGACCAATTCTATTCATTATAATGCTAAACAATATAACTGTAACCTAGGAAGCTCTCTCCTATCATTCGCAGATGATACCAGAATACTAAGACCAATTACAGAAAAAGAAGACTGTGTGGAGCTACAAAAAGATCTACAAACTATATATGCATGGGTGTTGAAAAAAGTGGTTAGAAATAACCGCATATATTTCCAAATATAAACCAAATAAATATAAATAAAAACCCTCGTTTCTAACCAACTAGTGAAGTTGGGTTTCCCTAATTAACCAAAAGAAGGAAAAAAAAAAGTTTCTGGGACAAATAAAAACGGAGCTTTGCCCAGTCTTGAAAATTTTTGACCGCATGAAACGGGCCCTTTTTTCTCAAAAAAAATTAAAATGCTCGTGGTTACCCAAACCAGGAAACTGAGTCAACCTTCAAACCTAACAACCTTTAATTAAACCTTATCCTTAATTAATAACCACTGCAATTAATCAAAAACCATGTTTAACTAAATAGAGGCCTATCAGAACTAGGTGTAAGTAAGTTAAAGAAAATAACTAAGGTAAGAGAAAAACTAGGAGGTACCTAGACGAAACTCGAACCGGGCTACAACGGCCCTAACTCAATAATTAAATGGCTGTTATAGCCCCTATTAAAACCTAAAGGCAATATAGCCCTAACTTAACTTGAATAAAACCTTCAAAACCTTAAACCTTAACCTTTAAAACCAAAAACTTAAGGGCAATCCAGCCCTAGCCTAACTTAACCTGCAAAACCTAGGTCTGGGAAATAGCCCCTACAAATAAATAACCTAGCAGTGTGTTAAACAATAACCTAAAACTTAACAACTAAAATTAAAACCTGGAAACTAAATGAAACTTATGAATCAGTTAGAAACTGAAAGGGTAACGTTCAACTGGCAACTTCATTTTTGGTAAGTCTAAATTAATTTTGATGAATTTAGCTTCACCATAGTTAGTAATCTGGCTGCTGACCAAATTTAACCTGAAAACCACTGCAACCTACAGTGAAAAAGTCTGTAGCTGTGTTGACAGTGTCTAAATAGGCCATTATTATTTCTATAATTACCGTGTCTATTTAAAGTAAACTTAATCTAATATTACCCCAAAATAAAAATAATCTCTCAAGCTAAATAAAATAAATTCTAAATAATAAATTTTTCAATAATGGGCAGATGCAAACAATATGGCCTTCAATGAAGACAAATTTGAACTAATTAAGTATGGACCAAATAAATACCTGAAAGAACAACTCAACTACACTGGACCCACAGGAAAAGATATTGTACAAAAATTGATCATGTACGGGATCTAGGGATTATATTATCTAAAGATGCAACATTCAACAGGCACATTGACAAAGTAACCTCATCATGCAAACAACTAATAGGATACGGTATATACTGAGGACATTCAGAACTAGGGACAGTATGACCATGCTTATTGCTTACCCTGTGGAAATCACTTGTTCTTCCACGCAGTGACTACTGCTTTCAATTATGGTTTCCCCACGAACAGAATGAATTGCAAAAAATTGAGGGCCTAACTAGACATTCATCTCTAAGACAATTGACATATAAGGAAAGACTGGCGTATCTAAACATGTTCTCATTAAAAAGGAGGTGGTTAAAGGGTGATATGATAGAGGTGTATAAAATGATAAAAGGGTTGGATAAGATAGATTTTGATTCTCTTTTCATTAAAGATCACAATAACCAGACTAGAGGTCATAGTATGAAATTATTTAAGCCAAGATGTAGAACAAATTTAAGAAAACAGTTTTACAAACAGAGTAATTAAGTTTTGGAACAGTGTGACAGAAGAAGTGGTGACTTCAGATACACTGGATTCTTTCAAAAGAAGGTTGGATAGTTTGATGTCTGCAAGGGACATCTGGTGATAGTGTCTAAGCCCATTTTTATTGCATGAATGGTACGTACTAGTTTATTTCATATATATTATGTGCATTTAGGTGATAAATCCCACAGCTCAACACAAGTGTTGTGGGATATAGGGAGGCAGCATCTTGGGTTAGGGGATACTCTCTGTCCTTACACACCCCATTTAAAGAGATTCCTCTGCTGAGCGGTGCCCTTCATAGTACTGTGAGGTATTGAAAAACTCATGATCTTCACTTGCCCCACAAACACCTTGAAATGGGAGACCCAAAATGGGTGCACACACATTCCTACATTACTGTGCAGTCTTTACAGCCACACCTACACTTTCCCTCCTAAGTATATATATTGTAATGTATATGGTTGTAAATTGTGACTTGGTCTGCAATTGATATGGACCATGACTTATTTTTGGTTGGCAAGGTACTGGTATTGATGGGTACCATAATGAAATTGACTGGATTCTTTGGATCTGATATATTTGCATGTCAGTTATAAATAGATATAGAATGTAACATTTGTGGATAGTAGCCTATTATGACTTTGATCCTCTGGATCCAGAGAGTCTATCTCTAGTTTTAAATTGATAATTAATTAGTTTTGTAAAAATTGGTTGTTGCCAATGTACAGGCAGTTTTTACATATTGGAGCCACCTCGATGGGCCGAAGTGACCCCTAGTGTGCCCACTACAAAAATTTCTTATGTTCTTAACCAAATTATCATATTCTTTTTATAACACCAGGGTTGTCAAAATTATTTCATTAGGTCATTAAAACAATAGACGCTTCAATAGATGATTTTTTTAGTTTACGAACGTAAAACACAACATTACCAAATATTGTGTGGTTTTGCATTAAGTGCATCATTTTACTTTATTTATAATTGACAGCCAAGTATTTTTTCAAGAATAATTTATGGCCAACTTATGCACTATCGCCCACAAACACAACAACCAGGAACATGCAGACAGACAAACAGCCAGACACAAGAAAACCTACAGACTCGATACAACCATTACACCCTTCAATACAG
The DNA here is from genome assembly GCA_023014485.1 of Bathynomus jamesi. Lineage (NCBI taxonomy): Eukaryota > Metazoa > Arthropoda > Malacostraca > Isopoda > Cirolanidae > Bathynomus > Bathynomus jamesi. The sequence goes on from JAJOZX010009345.1 coordinate 27,605, forward strand.
ACCAGACCACCAACACCATCAAAAACATTAATTCGAAGGCTACTGGACCAAACAACATATCTAACATACACCTTAAACACTTGAGCTCACAGGGAATACTAGCCAGGGCTGCCAATGAAATTTTAGAGAAAACCCCAGATCAACTCTGCAAAAACCCATACTGATTAAAAAAAAACCAGATTGTAAAAATACAATATTTAAAAGAAAAAAATAAGTCTTTACTTACTTTATATGTGTGAATCCCAAATTATAACTCTTCCTCTTCTTCGGCTGTTCCTCTGATCGTGACCGATTCGTTATTTTCTTTTTGCCGTTTAATTCTCTCCAAATATCTTCTGCTTACAGCTCCCTCTTCCAAATTCTTGATTAGTGTTTTTTCGGGATCAGGAAGTGCAATCCAAACTCTTTCTGGTGATAAGCTGTTTTGCCAGCAATCTATCTCTAACGGTATCTGCTTTTAACGAGTTTGTGTTTCTTGTTTTTACGCAATTAACTTGTGAAAATATCCTTTCAACGCATGCTGATGAATGTGCTAATACAGTTAAGGTAGTCATGAAATTGGAAAGTACATCATATTTTGGATTATCAAGTCCATCTCTAATATTTCTCAATTTGTACCAATATTCTGGTATGTTGTCAATAGAAGGTAGTAATTCGTCTGCCATAAGACTATAACTCCTCCACTGGTCATCAAGGTCATTTAGTTTACTTTCAGGTACAACGGACGGAAAATGAATAGCTAGTGGAATGATGGAAGTTGGAGAAGTGTTATGAGCATGAGCTACCTTCGGATCCAGAACATTTAACTTTGCAATAACTCCATCTTCACTAAAATTAAACCTCTTCCTTATTTGGTTAGATAATTCCACTAGGAATTTTAAACAATCAGTCTTAAATCTTTTAACACTGCTTTCATTACTAAAGGGTCATTAATTAATTGTGCCATTGCCTTACCTCCAAGGTATACATCATTAACACTTTCGAAGTTACTCTCTTTGTTAGGGTCAATTTCTGATAATTTAGTGTTATTTAATACTTCATTTTTAATGAAGAAACTCAATATGTTTTTATACTCTGAAGATACCATTGAATAAAATATGCAATCGGAAGTGCTCCGATTGAAATTCAACATTCATGAGATTTATCTTTTGCAGCACATATTGAAGAAAGAACAACATGTGTTTCGTTCCGCGGTTGTTTAATACATCATAAATTTTCTTGGCTCCATCAACTTTGTCAACTTCTGATTCTGCTTGAAAATAAAGAAGTAGAGCATCAAATTGTTCTAATATTTCTGTGATTACGGTTTCTCGAGAAAGCCATCGTGTTTGGACAAGCTTTGGTATTCATAAATATAGAAAAGTTATTTTAGATAATTTATTAACAAAATTAGTAAAAAAACCCAGTTTTCAAGCTATTTGTAAAATAAAAACCCAGAAACCCAGATGACGGGTGAAAACCCCAGATCTGGGGGGAAAACCCCAGCATTGGCAGCCCTGATTACTAGCTCTCACAAATATCAGCACATATTCATACCAACACTGTATTATTCCTGACAGATGGAAACAAGGTAAAATTATTACACTACTCAAACCAAACAAAAATCCAACAGAACCAGCTTCCTATAGACCCATTACTTTACTATGCACAACTTCCAAAGTAACAGAAAGACTAATCTTACAAATCACCAACCCACACATACCACTATCGCCTACTCAACATGGATTCAGACCTCACCAATCAACCACGACATTACTCACTAACCTCACGCAGCACATCATGGATGGCATCAACTCCAGACGACCAGCTCAACGTACACTATTAGCAACAATAGACATTAGTAAAGCATTTGATGCTATCCCACGCTTCCCTCTCATAAACAAAATACTCAACACAAACATGCACAATAACACCAAAAGGTGGCTGAGCAACTATCTTTCAGGAAGATACTCAAACGTCACATTTAATGGCAAGTCATCCAAAAACAAGCTTTTTCCGAACGGGGTCCCTCAAGGCTCTGTTCTCTCACCAACACTGTTCAACTTATACATGCATGACATTGCAACACCCATAGATAACAAGCTTACCTTATCATCATATGCAGATGACATCACTCTAACATCCACCCACAACAACATCGACACCGCTACAAATAACCTACAAACATACATAAACAGTATATAAGACTGACACACACAATAAACTCAAAGCAGCGCCCACAAAATCAATCATCACCTTCCTTACAAGCAACACAAAAGAACACCAGGTAACTCCACAACTTACACTAAACAACACCAACATTCCACATACTCACAGCACCAAATACTTGGGGCCACATACAACATCATTATCTTTTGCAAACCACATTGAGGACATTAAAAACAAATGTACATCAAGACTTAACACGCTTAGGGTACTAACAGGTACTAACTCCCCCCGAGTCTTTGATATAGTATAGTGAAAAAAAGGGGAACAAAGACTGTTATATATGTAGTAGTGTGGTACAGGGTATGGGTGTCGATGGCGAGAGGGGTTGTTCATGTAGTATGTAGCGTGTTCGTCATATCGTAATCGCTCTACCATGAAGGTGTCCTCCTATCGCGTCCGGAGCGTCTGATGGCAGGGGCATCGATTGGAGAAGCAGGACACCTGGACGCAGCACCTGGAGCAGCAGGTTGCGAGGAATCTCGTTGCTGGAAGCGCTCAATGGGTGCCAGGGACGGTGTTGGTGGGCACTGCTGAGGGTGCGCAGCTGGTCTGGAGGGCAGGCCTCGTGGTGGGGTGTGCAGTGGAAGTGATGTGGGGCTGGTCGGTGAGGTTACGTTGCCAGCCGATTGGTGGGCTGTACGGAATGATCGCTCGACTGCGGACGGGGAGCGTGGTTTCGGGGTGAGGTTGCGCACTGCTCCAATTCGGGCGCAGGGCTGGAGAGGCGAATGCGGGAGTCGTCCATGCGTGGTTTTGGGGGTGAGGTCGCGCACTGCCCCGATCCGGGCGCGGGCTGGAGAGGTGAAGGTGGGAGTCGTCCCCGATGGTGAGGCGGCGTCTGTGCGGTTGGACGGGCACGTATTTCCTCAGAAATTTTCTGTTTCGCAGAGTCACTCTGCCTGAACCGTCAACCTTCACTACGTATTGATCGAACTGTCGCACTTCTATTACCAGGCCAGTCTTGTCCCATTTCCTGGGGTTGGGGCCGATCTGGTTCTGGATTCTGACCCTGTCTCCGACCACGAGTCGGGGTAACCGTCTGGTGTGCTCAGACCAGTATTCAGTGGCTCTCATGTGCCTGTTCCGCAAGGCATCCTCCCTCGCCGCCAACGTCCCGAGCCAGGTATCGTGTGGCTTGTACCTGCCGGGCACGATCGGGATGAAATCTTTGATCGGACGGACGAACACACACACAGCGGGAGACAGTTTGGTATCTTTGTCAGGCGTGTTGCGGTATTGTAGCATGGCTCGCTGAAAAGCGTCTGTATCGAGCTCACCGTTCGGTCCTGTGTTGTCTGTGATCAGTCGTTTCGCTGTTTTCACGCCAACTTCGGCTCTGCAGTTTGAATATGGAAAAGCTACCGAAGCCAGACGGTGGTGTACGCCCCAGTTTCCCAGGAAGTGACGAGTAGCCGTGGATGTGAACTCAGCGCCGCCGTCAGATGACAGTTCGTCGCAGATGCCATAAGTCACGAACACCCTGCGCAGGCTGTTGATGAGGCCTCTGGCGCCATCCGTGATCCTCTCCACAATCGGCCAGTTTGAGTACCTGTCGACGATCACCAGGTAGTTGGTACCTTTATAATGGAAATAATCGGCACAGATGCACTGGAAAGGGTAGACGGGGGACACCGGAGGAATTGGAGGAGCACTGGGCTGCGAAGGTGCCATACGGTTGCAATGGTTGCAACTGTTCCTGAGGGTAGTGATAGCAGGGGTGATGCCGGACCAGAACACGGACACTCAGCCTTCGCGACCATCGACGATACGCCCTGGTGGGCTGCGTGGAGCGCGTTCAGTACATCCTGCCGGAGAGAGGGAGGGATCACAACACGGTTTTTGAATACGACGACGCCGTCCACCGTGTACAAGTCCTCTCGGAATTGGTAATATTCTCCGAGTGGGGGTGGGAGCTCGTGACGGAAGTCAGGCATGCCTGACTCGATTATCGAGACGAGCTCTGTCATTTGTTGGTCGCTGCTCGTCGCCAATCTTACCCGGTCCCAGGTAACGGACTGCAGCGTGTTCAGAGCTGAGATCGCGGAGGCCATAACCTCGTCGTCGAGGGCTTCGTCGTTGTACGCAGCCGTTCCCTCTGTGCGTATGCCAGCTAAGAATGAGTGGCGCAGAGCAGCTGCCGACGGTAGGTTATCATCAGCAACAGCGTCTTGGCTACTAGCGGAGATGTCGTCTGCCAGGAGCATCTTTTCAGGCTGGCGGTCGCCGGTTGGGTGGCGGGAAGTAGCGTCAGCAGCGCGATGCCTCGCACCAGGTACATGGATCATGCGAAATCTGTAGCGGATTCTCCTTCAGATTTCTCAGTCGAGCATTCGGTAAGTCTTCCAGCGACCTGCCACCAAACACCCTCAGCAGCGGTTTGTGGTCAACCATGATGAAAAATGGGTTAGGTACAGTAATACTAAGCGATCATACCAATGGCTGTCGCCCAACGAAAATGCACCATACACGCCGAAGCCCAACCTGCACCAAAAGATAGTGGACAACAGCTGGTGTCACCCATTATGAGCTTCTAAACCCAGACCAAACGATTACTGCGGACGTATACTCGGCGCAACTTCAACGGGTTCATTTCAATTTGCTCGAAAAGCAACCATCACTGGTCAATCGCAAAGGTGTTGTGTCCCTGCTGGACAATGCGTGCCAACATACTGCAAAAACGACGATACGAAAGCTCAATACCCTTGGATGGGAGATCTTGCCACATCCACCCTATTCACCTGACCTTTCCCCTTCCGACCATCACCTTTTCCTCTCGCTGGTTAACTACATGCGGAATAGGCAATTCAAAACACAAGTGGGCCTTGAAAAGGAATTGAAGTCTTTTTTCGCTTTTAAAGACCAAGATTTCTTCCGACGCGGCATTTAGTCTTGTTTCTCGTTGGGAAAATATTGGCGATTACTTTTCCGAATGAAAAACACCAACAAATTTATTTTGTCTCATTTAAAATTCAATTAAAAAACGAAAAAACTTTCTTGGGGTTCTGATATACTGTGTATATATATAATTAATAAGAGGCGTACCGGAATTCCGGTTCTGGTTCCTGCTGGCCGAAATTCCGGCCATTTATTGAGTTCCGGTTCTGGCCGGAACTCTGTCTGATATCCGGCCAATCTGGAATTATTCAGTTTTAATGATATTAAATAAAAAAACAGAAGGAAAAAAAAATATATATATATATATATATATATGCAAAGTCCTTAGCCGTTCCTTTAGCTACTTGCATGTATCAGATAACAAATGAAATATATGATAAAACGTTCAAAATTTTCCTGCTAGGTAATTTTTTATATTGTTTTATAATAAAACAAAAATTAAAACTGCTTTGTTTTGAAATTGCCATTTTTCATGATTTTTGTATATACACATTAGCTAAATTATATAAAAAAAGGGTATTATTCTACTATTACACCCGTCTAACGCCCAGCAATTATTATAGTTCATTAAGTAGATTTTTTAATTCTAAGACGGTCTACAACACCCATTGGGTAAGTTGTGAGAATTTCGATTAGGCAGCATCCTACATCACATTGCTACGGGAATTAATTCAACTGGTAGATTCCGTGAGAGGGCAGGGACTAAAACTCACAATCCACCCCTTGCAAGATGTTACCTACTGTACTTGTTGAAACTCACAAGATTTCGGGCGCCTTCAGAGCCCAATCTGCGACCTTCCATCTTCTACTTATTGCCGATCGCTAGCCCTATGGGCCGCCATAGGCACCGGGGAGACAGTTGCTCCGACGAGCCGAGGCGTTGGGCGCGCGATTGATGGAAAATTTTGGCCGAAGTCATAGGCCCTATGACGCGCTACTTATAAGTCAACGAGTGGTTTATAGAGGGGTCTGCGGCCGGGCTGGGATCACCCCGGCCCTACCTTTTCATAGGTGCTTTCAGCCACGGTCAAACTTCGATAGGTACCCGGGGACGTGGACCAAGAATTAATTGAACGGCTACAGAGGCTACTTTGCGCGGCTACTAGCTCCATTCGCAAAATTCTCCAGGTTGTCCCCGGCACACGTTTAGACTCATCGGCGATCCCATTACTCCGGGAACCCAATACGAGGCTATCCATTAGGCCTATGGCTCTGGGGAGAAGATTAGATTAGATTTCCCCCCGATTCCTAGCCTTACAAATTCATGGAATCATAGGCTAACCGACGTGGTGCAAGGTACGGTTTCACGTGTTGTCGTACCCCGAAAGACTTATCGGGTCCCCTTGACTCCGGGAACCCAATACAGCCTATCCATAGGCTTATGGCTTGGGAGGAGAAGATTCCCCCCGACTCCTAGCCCTATAAATGGAATCATCGGCTAATCGCGCAGTGCAGTCGTCAATCACCTGACCAAAAAGAAATCTACCATTTCATAGGTGCTTTCAGCCACGGGTCAAACTTCGATAGGTACCGGGGACGTGAACCGAGAATTAATTGAACGGTACAGAGGCTACTTTGCGCGGCTACTAGCTCCATTCGCAAAATTCTCCAGTTGTCCCCGGCACACGTTTAGACTCATCGGCGATCCCATCACTCCGGGAACACCAATACGAGGCCTATCCATTAGGCCTATGGCTCTGGGGAGAAGATTAGATTAGATTTCCCCCCGATTCCTAGCCTTACAAATTCATGGAATCATAGGCTAACCGACGTGGTGCAAGGTACGGTTTTCACGTGTTGTCGTACCCCGAAAGACTTATCGGGTCCCCTTGACTCCGGGAACCCAATACAGCCTATCATTAGGCTTATGGCTTGGAGGAGAAGATTCCCCCCGACTCCTAGCCCTAGAAATGGAATGATCAGCTAATCGACGCAGTGCACTGGTCAATCACGTGACCGAAAAGAACACCTCCCACATCGGTGGGGGATCGGGGATCTCCTGAGCCCCGGACCCCTTCGTAAATTGCTTCGAAATCTATGCTGAGGGGAGAAACCGGTCGTTCCCCGATAGGGACATAGGTCCTATACCCGGGGAACTCACGTAACGCGTTTTACTCCCACGACACTTTCCTTCTATAGCGTTTCCGTCGCAAATGCTTCGTTTTCGAGATATAAACATTTTTTTGGTGAGTATCTAGTGTGTGTTTGTACGGTCGTTTGTGTGTTCGTTTGTGTTGCCGTCACATGTCTGCCCAATCAGAGCGCTCCATCCATTTCGAATTTGAATTAGTTTGCTACTGGAATGGCTTCGTGTGACATGTGTTCATTCGATTATTACCGCTGTATTGTCGCTTTCTATGAAAATTTAGAAAAAAGTTGAGTTTCTGCGTGCTCACAGTGTTCTACCGACAGTAGTGAAGTGTCCACATTGTAAAATGGAGTGCACATATCGTCAAGACCAGAAACTGTGGCGTTGTAGAAAAAGTTACGTTGTGCTTAAAACGAAGAAAAGACGGTACTGTGATTATTCTGTCTTAGATTTTAAAGGTAATTCCTGTTTTTCTTTTAGGATTAGGAGGTTAGGTTTGGTTAGGTTGGTTAGGTCAATTTTGAAGGTGAAATTTGTTTTTCCTATGGTTTTTGATGTGTTTTGAACGAATCTGACCTTCAAAACCGTCGGAAATGACTCGTTTTCTGTGATTTCCCCCACATTGCTGGCTGGGGGGGGGGGGGGGTATCTCAAAAACGAGTCATTTCCGACGGTTTTGAAGGTCAGATTCGTTCAAAACACATCAAAAACCATAGGAAAAACATAAATTTCACCTCGAAAGGGAGACGGGTGTAATACTGTACATTTACCAAAAAAAGTTCCTTGCTTAATGTTTTCCTCAATAAAAGAAACACTAGATTTATATTGAATTATAAACACAGCAATATGAAGTTCAACGAAGGAAAACTCCAACTTCTAAGATATGGTAATAACAAGGAGCTGCAGAATAAAAGGTACAAAACTCTGCAAGACAAACAGATAACACCAAATCCACAAGTCGGGGATCTGGGAATAATAATGTCGTCGGATACAGAATTCAGAGAGCACTACAACATCAAAATTACAACGGCTAGAAAAATAATGGGAATCACCTAGAGGAGCTTCCGCAGCAGAAAAGCAAACATCACCCTCAAATTATGGAAGAGCCTAGTCCTACCAATAATTGAGTATTGCTCAGTACTCACAAGCCCATACAGAAAACGAGACAGTGCGAACATTGAAGCTATACAAAGGACTTTTACGTCTAAGATAGAAGAAACGGAAGGTGAAGACTACTGGTCTCGACTACAATCCCTGAAACTCTACTCTCTCGAAAGAAGGCGAGAGCGGTACACAATAATATACGTATGGAAAATACTCGAGGGCTTTGTCCCTAACCTTAGAAACGAAATAGAAACAAACTGGAATGAGAAAAGAGGCAGATTTTGCTAATTTTGTACAGTCCCAGCTGCTTTGGGACAGGGGGCCATGAAACCGAGGATGGAAAATTCCCTCAGAATACGAGGCCCAAAGCTTTTCAATGCCCTACCGAGAGAAGTAAGGAATCTCCAGCACACCGACCTGAATAACTTCAAGAACCAGCTCGACAGATTCCTGTGCAAAGTCCCTGACCAGCCATGCGTGGTTGGCTACGAGGGCAGAAGAAGATCAAACAGCAATTCCCTCCTTCACCAAATCCCGCAAATGAGGCGGGATGCTGCAGGTCGATCCTGAACCGTCGTTCGAACTCACACAAAGTAACAAAGTATGTAACAGCACAGAAAAGAGTGGAAGAGAAAAATCAAAAGACAGTAACTACTGTTTACGAGGAAAAAAACTGCTTCAATAGTTGAAATTATACTTCAATAAGTTATCATGAAGAAAATGAAGTTTATCAGCCATTTCTGGCAATAGGCGATTCCGTCGTTGTGTGTAAATGTTACCTGCTTGGCTAAACATCTGCTCACTGAACACACTTGAAGATGGAGCTGATAAATACGAGTACTTGCTACTTTGACAAGATTTGTAGTAGGAAACATTCTTTTATTTTCATTCCATCAGGGTAGAGGATTAGAGTTCCTGTCAATTTGAGGCGAGTCAAGTTATAACTCAATTTCATTACGAATTCTGTTATTGATGGCATACTCTCTGGCGACTTTCCTTTTTTTTCTTTCTTTTAGTCATTTTGGATTCAGGTTCTTCAGCCTTTTTCTCTTCAGGTTCTTCCTCAGTTTGTTTGCGCTTTTCTTTCCGATTGTATATAACTTTTTCAAAGCAATTTCAAAATTTAGTGTCTGGTGAATTTTTGCCAAATTTGTCAATCTCAGAATCATCACTTGAGTTGTTTCATTTTTACTTTCTTCTTTCATTTTGTTTACAAACAATACTACTTCTTTCAGCCAAATCCTTAATTTGTCATAGTTATAAGTGTTGCTGAAATCAGGGTTGCCAGGTTTGTCCGATTTCGGACAGTCTGTCCTATTTGAGGTCCGCTTGTCCGAATAAAATTCAAATGAACCGGACAACCCAAAACTGTCCGATTCTGTCCTATTTGAAGAACATCGTAATACAAATTAAGTCAAACAAACTTTTAAAACAAATATAACTTCTGTATTTATAGTTCTGCTTCTTTAGATTGGCCAGATCGCCATATAGGCACTGAAGTCTGAATATACATTTTGAAACGTTTCATATTATACTTAGCCACACTAGACCACTGTTTAGTGGTCAACATTGAGCACCTAATCAAACAAGAAAAATTCAATGCAATGACGGTAGCTAACCAATACGAACGAATTTTAATGAAAGTTAATTGGCGGGATGAATTTCCAGACAAACAAATTCCGAAAAATCCTATCGACTTTTGGGTGTATGTTCTAAATTATGAAAATGCTGCTGGCGAAAAGTGCTACCATGAACTTGCAACCATTGCCTTGGATTCGTATTGTATTCCTGTCAGTGCTGCGTTTGTTGAAAGAGTCTTTTCCCACGTAACAAATGTAAAGACCAAAGCTAGAAATAAAATAGTCCCTGAAAACTTAGATGCGCTCCTGCATATAAGAACACATCTTCTAACAAATGAACAGTGCTGCAAAAACTTTGAAGTTACCAAAAAAAATGTTGTCTTTTTAACAGCAAAATGTACAATGTCAAAGCCCCAAATGATTCCACAAAACCAAGTACGAGTGAAAGAGTAGATGGTGAAAATTTGGAGGTGCTGGAGTCATTTGATGACATTGTTTCAGTGGTTTTAAAAAAGGTAGGCATATTAAATGAAAATAATTTTTTTTTTAATATTTTTAAGTTCGTAGAACATTTATATAGGATTGATTAATTTGGAAAAGTTTATTAGGAGGGAAAGGAAACATTATTTTTCAGCTTTGTGGTCCGAAGCTCAGAAATATTTCCATTTATTAGCATTTAATATAATGAAACTGATAATGGAGTACAGCACTTACAAACTATGTTATTGAATTACAAATGGGTGATAAGGTGGTTGGAAGGTTATAGTATTCGATTTTAGCCTAAAATAATGGAACGAAGCGAAAAACTTCGGTGACAGTTTGTATTGTGGATTAAGGACAGTAGCAAGTGCAAAACATTTTTTGTCATACAATGATCCAAACCGCTCAGATATAGAGTCGAGTAACTCTGTTTTCATGGTTTCTACTCCAGATCAATCCCAAGGTTTCTCAAGGTACATTCTTTGGGCTTCGATAGCTGGAATAACAACTGATATTGATGCATCTTCAGAGCTTAATCTCAATGTGAGGTCCTTAAATGGTTCTAATACGTTTATAGGTTTATTAGTGCCCATTAGTTAGGTGATGGCATCAGAGGCGTACCAATACTTTTTGCCGCTCGGGGCGAAAATGCCAACGCCGCCGCCCCCTGCAACAATTTTCAATTTTAAAAACAATTCCTTTACAAAAATACACTTCTAAACAAAACTTTTATTGGAAGAAAAACTTAAATAAAGCAACTTCAATTTTAACAATACTACATAATGTACCGTACATAATATACTACATAATTTTAACAATAACTATATAATGTATAATGCCTAGTTAAATTTTCGGACTTTCATAACAGAAAATTCATGAATGATTTTTTCTATGTCCATTGTCTCTGCAACTTCGCGTTCAATTGAAATAATCGCCAAATTGCTCAGTCTAGATTGACTTATAGTTGACCTGAGGTAAGTTTTTATAAGTTTCAGTTTCGAGAAACTTCGTTCGCAACTTGCCACGGACATGCATGTAGTTAGACAGATCCGGAGGGCAATTGTTATATGAGGCAAAGATTCCACTAGATCCCATTTAACGATCCACTGAAGTAGTTTTAACATATCCCAGTTCTTTGGATGATCGTCGACGCTTATGCTCTCGAAACAGCAAATGTCTGCGCAAACGCTTTATTTCTTCCAGTAGACTTCCTGGATTAATGTCATTGTAGATGGAAGAAAATTTATTGACCTTGGTATTAATTTCTTCATCTTTGGACTGATTCAAAAGGTACGAAGGAGACAGAAATTCAAAGCGATCATTCATGTTTTTAAGACAAACTGTGCGTTTTTCAATTTCTGCTAATAAACGATCCACGATTTCAAAAAGTTCTCTGCGTACATCCTCTTGCACGGGTTGGAGGGTTGCATTTTAAAACATAAAAACCCAAAATTTTGCATACTGCGCCCGCCTGACTAACTTGCCGCCCCTCGGGAAGTGCCGCTCGGGGCGGTCGCCCCTCTCGCCCCTCCCTTGATGGCATGTCTAAGTTATTTTCAGCAGCATATAGAGTTAATGCTCGTTTCTGTTCTAGTATACGAGCTAGCATATCATAAGTTGAATTCCATCGAGTCTCAATATCTTGAATTAGCTTGTGGTTTGGAATGTTTAAAGCGTTTTGAATGCTGGTCAATTTTAATGTGGCTAAGGCTGATCGATGAAAGTGACCAGCTATTTTTTTCCTCACTGCTATAGCATCTCTAACTGTTCCTTGAGCAAATAAAGCATCATGTATAACCAACTGTAATGTATGTATAAAGCAAGACTCATTATTTAATCCTGCTAATCTAACACCTTTGCATATACAGGGTGTCCCAGAATTAACTTTCAATGAAATCGGACAAATTTAATAAAAACTGACATAATTTTGTGTTTATTACTAAATTATGATACAAAAACAAGTAGATTTATAAATCATAAGTCAAAACTTTATTGAGAAGTTTCAACATGTGCACCGTCTGTATCTCTGCAAATTTCAAATCTATCCTCAGCGCTGCGAAACACATTTTGAAGCATTTCAGGTGTTATCTCCCGCACTGCCAACTGGATGCGTTCTTTAAGTTCAGCTAAACTATTGATCTTTTGGCGATAAACCTTTGTTTTTATGAAACCCCATGCAAAGAAATCCAGGGGTGTCAAATCCGGAGAACGCGGAGGCCAAGGTCGAGGTCCTCCACGCCCAATCCACCGATTCGGAAAGGCGTCTGTTGAGGTATTCTCGAACAATTAGAGCATAATGACATGGTGCTCCATCTTGTTGAAACACAACATTATCAAGAATGCCATCATCAAGAAGCTGTGGTTCGAGAAACTGCTGAAGCATATCAAGGTAGACGGTACCTGTTACAGTTGCTTCCGCAAAGAAGAATGGGCCATAAATTTTGGATTTGGTCATTCCAAGCCACACGTTAACTTTTGGAGTCTCTTTGCCATTCTAAAAATAAAACTATGAAAAACTATGAAAAAATTATGAAAATAAAATTATGAAAAAAATTTAGAAATTTATACATTTTTAACACATATTAAACATGATAAACATAAATAAAAGTGTGTTTTTAAAAAATTTGTCCGATTTCATTGAAATAGATAGTTAATTCTGGGACACCCTGTATTTGCAACGTTGTCCGTCTGTTATAATCAGGGTTGTAGAGTCGGTGAAAAAAGTTTCCGCCTCCGCCTCCGCAAATTTTACAAGTCCGACTCCGACTCCGACTGTAGTATATACTAACCGTATGGCATATATACTTATATAGTACAGGTATGGTGTAGGTAAATGAATAGTCTCCGTGAATTTCGATTTTAATTATTCTTTCCTCGTACACTAATAAAAATTAAAAAGTTATTTAATAGTTATAAAATAATAAAAATATAAGACGAAATGCCATAAAAACTAAAATAATAAATGAAATAAAAACTAAGAAGTTATTTAATAGTTATAAAATTATAAGACATGAAAGTTGAAACTATTTCAAAATGGTTCAGCATATAAAGCAACTGCAATAAATGGAACAATACATGAATACTTTACAATCACATATATATACTGTACGCTTATATCTAAACTGAATTTGTTCTCAGAAACAGGATTGCTTCAGTTAGGTCCTCCTTCATTGCTGCTCTTAAGTCGGATCTGACGATTCGAAGGGCAGAAAACAAACGCTCCACGCTGACTTGAGTCGGTGGCAACGCTGTGACAGTCAGAGCGGCATCTTGAACAATCTCAGGGTATCGGCAGAGATGGGCAGTATTTAAATACATTTGTATTGTAATACTTGTATTTATAAATACTTTTTCTGGTGTATATTTAAATACTTTGAAAGAGTATTTGTTATTTGAAAATACATATTTTTAAATAATACATTTCGCAAATACATTTCTTAGCCTCAACTGTCAGATAACAATTTGCGCCCTGAAACAAAATACAAAATCTTTCTAATCATCTAAGCCACCTGATCCAATCGTTACTAGATGGGTCAGTTGGTTGAATGCAGCGTTTTATTACGCAAGGCATCTTCCAAAAGTAAGACAGATTGTGGAAGGATTCGAGTGCAACGGGATCCTCGTTTAAAGAGCGAAAGCTGGCGTCAAATCAGATGGGTTAGGTTTTCAGCTCTTACAGTTGCAAGAACAGTACTCTTCATTATGTTATCTTTTAGAAAAAATGGAGCGCACAGATTTTACTATCAAAAAAGCATACGAAGCGGTCAATACAATATATTTTGGAGAAGATTATGTTAATATAAAAAATTATATAAAAAAGCGTTTGCAAACAAATGATATCAAGGATATAATTTTGATGACCAGGAATGCTATATCTCCATCATTATACGTTCTACTAAAACACTGTCAACCTACCTCAGCATCAGTCGAAAGAAGTTTTTCGATTCTTCGGAAACTAGCCAAAGAGAGAAACTTCAAATCCGAAAATGTTAAAAACTATATTGCGGTGTTGTATAATGCAGATGTGGAATAATTGTATTTAAAGATAAAGATGTTAACTGACTGCATGTGGAGTGTTGTATAATATATTGGTTTTATGTATCAATCTATAAATAGATTATACAATTTATTACTAAAATTACACAACTAATAGTTTGTAATCATGAAAATTGCTTTACAATAAGTCAAATTAGACAATTTAATGGTACATATTTATTAGGTCAATAAAGTCAATTTTGTTTTGGTTTTTAGGTCAATAAAAAATTGCCCTATTTATGAGTTATGCATATATGTTTATAAAGTATAATAGATGATAATATCAATAAACTAATGTTACCAAGAGATAGGTTTTAGAAAAAATTCTGGCATGATATAGTTGGATACGTATTTAAAAATGTATTTGAAATGTATTTAAATACATTTTCGATGTAATGTATTTGGTATTTAAATACTTTAAGGAAGTAATGTATTTATTATTTAATTACATTTAAAGTATTTTGTGCCCATCTCTGGGTATCGGGGTATTGCATCTTTCACTTTCAACTTTGCAGTACGGTCAATTTTTTCTCTCTCCCCCAGTGCATGAGAAAAATCCAATTTGAATTTAGCTAGTGCAGTCGGGCTCCTTTCTCCGCTTTTTTCCAAATCTAATCGACGACACTTTGACCACTCCTGGTCGTCTAGATGTTTTTCGAAATCGAATTCTTTATCTTCAGAATTTGAATTGGATGAGGACGATGATGGACGGCTGCCGTGTTGCGGCCCAACTACAGCCTCGTCTTCCGCTCGTAGACCTTTCATACGAATGGCTACTTCACATAAAGCAGCTTTAGCTCTAATTTGCTGTTCTTTCTGTCAGTGTGACTCGGTACATGGCGTCAATGTAGATAGCAGCCAGTAGGATATCATTGTCCAGCAGACGACTTTCTCTGAGCAGCATCGAATTCATAATGCCATTGGCGATCATGGCACCAATTTGAGAGAGGCGGAAAATGAGGGCCTTCCACTCCTTATAAAACAACCCAGGAGTCAAGTCAGCTGCTTGCAAGTTTTTTGTAACGGTATATGGATGGCGAAGCAAGCTTTCAAGTTCCTTCACTTGCTCCCATTGAACTTCAGTCATCGTGACATCCGGGTTGGCCATGTCACTAAGGAAAGGTTTTAGTTCAAGAACACGCTGAATCATCAAGTATGTACTCCCCCACCGAGTTGCTTGATCCAAAATCGCCCCTTTTCCAGCACGTCGCTTCAGTTATAGCATCTACTTTTGGTGTTCTAGCAGCCACCACGACTTTCGCAACTTGCCAATAAGACTGGCCGCATGTTTTTCTCTCAGCCGTCACGAATTGCCAGTTGTAGCGTATGGACACCACAGCGCATGTGATGGATCTTGGAGAGCCTTGCAGAAGCATCCACAAATTCGTCTAAAGTATCACCACCATTGTCTGAAACTTCATCATCATCAAAATCATCTATCACTTCATCCTTATTCAGCTTCTCGATGGTGCTCATCATGGTGGTGGCATTGTCGGTCACGATCGATAAGACTTGTTCTTTACCAATGTCGAACTCTTCCAGAACGTCCATCACTAGTTTTTAGAGATAGTCACTCGTGTGTTGGGCTTCAGTGTCTCTTACCGCCAATGTGCGTGCGACCCACTTCTTTTCGATCATCCACGAATTGAACGTTGATCGCGAAGTAATTAACTCTGGCGTGGCAGGCATCCATCTTCAGAAAACGAACCGTCCACGAAGAAATTCCTTGAGCGCATGCTTCGGCTTTTTTTCCTCCTCCAGTACCAGACTTCGAATACTATTCCTTTCTAACGAAACACCAAGTTTACGGGCCATTTCCCCGTTCAAACTGACAAAAGCTGGGGTAGAGAACAAGCTCAGAGGGACAGCATTCTTAACCACCATTTCAATGATGCAGCCCTTGAATTTATCTGCCATCATGGACACAATAACCTTTCCACTCTCAAAATACTTGGTAACTAGAGCTTGACGATTTGAAGAACTTGCGCCAGGAGCATCATCATCCTTCTTACTTTCGGCATCCTTTTCAGTAACAATCTTCAACACCTTGGGATGATGGCGTTGTCGATGACGCTTTAGATTCGATGTTCTGCTCGGGGCACTGGTTCCTTCGCCCGAGTAAGCGCTAATTTTGGCGCCACAGGTTTTCTCCTCATCACCTTTGGTCACTTGGCACACGAAAATCTTTCCATCGTCAGTAACTGAGAAATATTCAAAACCCGCAGATTTCGGCTTTGATCGCTGCGCCATCACAAAGATTGTTGATAGTGATGTGTTTCTGAAAACGCAGCCCTTAAATAAACCCTCTAAATCAGCAATGAGAGAACTGCCACCTTCACAACCACCCACTACTTCCCTCCAATTTCAAAATTATCAACACCACCAATCATCTAACCGACCTCCGCATTCTGGAGTCCCTATGCATCCTCAGTATTAAACCCACTCTCAACGACTATAGTTCTGCCTTTAACTTAAACATAACCAAATAAACTGTCGTATCCTACCACTGAGAAGAAATCCACCATCGCTCCAACTCTTCTAATATGGACCCCTTCCAACAACCAATTAGTCCCCTTACCCCGACAATAACAACCTGGTAAGACTCCTCACAATTTTGTTCGCTTTTTACTTTATATTTGACGATTGATCACACTTCTATATTTTGTATTATTTTATATTTAATTTTAATTACTTAAATATAAACACCATTAATATCACGCGTTTATTTAAATATATTGTACAAGTTTCCGTTCATTATATTTATTCATTTTTTTATAATTTTAGCACTGATGATGGAAAATTAAAATTTCCGAAAAGTTTGTGAATAAAAAAAAAAAAAAAATCTCGAATCTCGGTTTTTTCCTTTACTAATGACGAATTTTGATCACATTCTAAAAATCAACCCTTCGGGACTGAGAAGAAAGCTTTTTATTACTTTTAGAATCCCATGTAGTTATTTTTAGGTAAACATTTGTTCCGTGGCAGTTATGGAAACTATACATAATTGGCCCGCCAGACAGACGCCCCTCCCCTCTAATAACCTGTAAAGCCGTTATATTAATTATTTACCGCTTCATCATATTTCTTTAAACCAAATATGGAAGAGTAATTTTTAAATAAACTGCGTCATTTCACTGTTATTTCCAAGTATTCTGTTGGTTATCCCTCGACAACTCCTTTTCAATAAAAAATTATCAATAATCTTTTCGAAAGGGTTAAAGGTCCGTTCTAACGTCTCAAGCATGCAGGGTACATCATGGCCAAGGTCGTAACACCGCTTTCTCGTCGATCAGCGAAGTTAAGCGACATTGTCTGGATAGTTGGGTGAGAGACCGTCTTCTGCATCCAAATTATGTAGCGACCAGTGGTTCAGATCCCACGTAAAGCTGAGGGTTCCCTCCATGAGGTGATCACGTTACGAAGGTGGTTAAACCCAATCAATCAATCAATCAATCAATCAATCAATCAATCAATCAATCAATCAATCAATCTCAAGCACGTAATCCGATACCTGCCCATGTGCTAAAATCCCACGAAATTCCAATTTAAATTAATTTTATATTAATTCAAACTTTAACTTGGTTTTTGTTTGAATTTAATTCGAACTTTATTTAATTTTTAAAGTTTCACTTAAAACTTTGAACATACATCAACATAAAACATCATTTTCAACACATTTGAACACTGTACCGAGCAAGTTAGTGAAATAAATAAAAGTTAACTTCTACTTAAAAATCTGTAAAGTTGTTCAGACTTTATAGTGTTAAATAAAACTGGACGTTACAATTTCAACAGATCATTATCCTGTTGTCACATTAAAGAGAACGTATATTCGACGAAACGAATTAACCTACCCTCACAGGGCACCCAGTAATTCAGTGGTTTTGGTGACGGACTCCGAGTGGTGTGGCGCTGGTTCACTCCCTGCCGTTGGTATCGGGTGGAGTTGAAGGAAGGAAGGAAGAAATAGCAGTGCTTCATCGATGCTTCGACTGCCGAGGTCATATCACGCCGAAACTAAACTAGAGAGAACGCGAAGAAATAGCGAGTGAGAAAGAAGAGAAGAATCGGCTAGAGAGAGAACGTGAGGAAAGAGAAAAGTTACTGGGAACAGCAAAGGGAGTTAGAAATTATATCCGAGACACTAAATACGAGGCAGGAGGCCAGTCTGACGGAGAAAGGAAAAGTGTGCGTTCTTCGGTACAGGCGTGGAGTCACCCAACAAGAGAGAATACGAGTGGAGCCTGAAGGGCAAAAAGGGAGGAACTGGGAGCGAGCAACGGAAAGGCAGGACAAACCAAGAGTAAATTTGAAACGGAGAGAGAGGAGTGCCGCAAAGCATTAAGCGGGGGCAAGATCCTCCATCATAAGATGGTCATGCGTGAGGCGAGTATGACAAATACGTAGGAGCACCAGAGCGGTCTCAAAATGTCGATCACGCTGACAGGAAGAGGGCCAGTGACGAATCGAGGGCTTCGAGGCCCTCAGGAAATTCCCACACACATCCTCCCACTGGCGTTGCCACCGGCAAAGGAGTGCATCCCGGAAAACCCACGCGAAGTCCGACTCCAGGAGGTGTGTGTTAAGATCAAAAGGCAGGGAGGATACCTCCCTCGCCGTAGCGTTCGCGCGCTCGTTGCCCGGAACACTGACGTGAGAAAGTACTTAACAAAAGGCGACCAACTTACCGAGTGATGAAAAGGACAAGCCAGTCCTGGATCTGCCGCCCCGGTGGGTGCAGGAAGTCGAGAGAGGACAGAGCCTCAAGGACGATACGGGAGTCTGAATAAATAAATAAAGGCCATACAGGAGAGTCGAGAGAGAAATCGAAGGGACAAGAGAATAGCCGAGAGCTCCGCCGTGAAGATGGAAGCCGCTGGGGTAGGGATAGAGATTTAATCACCGACGGGAAGGCTGCTGCCGCGCAACCCACTCCAAGTGGCGAGCGAGAGTCGCAGTGAACACGGGGATAGAGTCTGAATGAGAAGAGTGGGATAGAAACAATTGTGGGAGGACGAGACGGTGGAAGTGCGACTTTGGTGTAGTAGAGAGAAAGGGTCCACGGAGAGAATGGAGAGGGAAGAAAGGGAAGCATTCGTCTCTCCATCCGAAGAACAAACTATCAAACCAAGTGGGAACGGCGGTCAAAGCAGCTCGAAGTAAAAGGACCGAACAGGGATTGGAAGAGATGGGTGGAAGAAAACTGTCGAATGTGAGAGGGGTATTTTAAACGCTCTAAGGTACGGTGAATATCAAACGGGGGATGGCCACTTTCTGCATAAAGAATGACAATAGGATTCGTACACCCACAGCCGTAGGAACATTGGGGTGCCGGAGGGGCAGTGGCCCACCCACTTTAACACTAAAATGAAATTCACTTCAACTTAAAAGAACGAGTAGTTAATTATTACATAACTCACATCATGGTAAGAGCTCCTTATAATAGAATAGATGGTGCAGCACACACACACACACATACATACATATATATATATATATGTTAAACACAGACCGTGCATGGAACAAGGAACTCTTCTGGGAAATTACATCCACTATAGTTCGAATAAGTAATGATAAATGACAAATACTATATTTTTTCTTTTTCATGATGGAAAGCCCAACGTGGGCACCGGGTTACTCGCAAAGAGGCCCAAAATATAACTTCCCTCACCAGCTCAAAGCAGATAGGACCCACCTTTGGGACAGGACCCTATATCCTGTCCCAAAGCTGGATCCTATCTGCTTTGCAGATAGCTGTTGAGGGAAGCTATTTTGGGCCTCTTTGCGAGTAACCCGGTGCCCACGTTGGGCTTTCCATCATGAAAAAGAAAAAACTATAGTATTTGTCATTTATCATTACTTATTCGAACTATAGTGGATGTAATTTCCCAGAAGAGTTCCTTGTTCCATGCACGGTCTGTGTTTAACATATAAGTTTCTCAGGGGACCATTCTGAGTTTGTGTATATATATATATATATATATATATATATATATATATATATATATAATTTTTTTATTTTTTATTTTTATTTTTTCCCAGACCAAACAGTCTTGGGATGAAAATTGTTCAAAATATAGTTTCCTTCGCTCTACGTCACCTCCATTTGCTCAAACAGATGATGTTCACTTAAATCCAAATTCGAGGGCAAACGAACGTATGTTGTTACGAAGAATTACCATATTTATACTGTGGAATTAATGGAAAATGAAAATTAGCAAAACACTTTTATTATTAAAGAAAAATAATACAAGTACATAAAAATTAACAAATACTTTAAGAAAGTATTATAAGAAAATGAAAATATACTCTACGTTTCTGATTTTCCTTATTACTCAAGTTTTCAGAGCATCTTCAGCAACTTCATTTAACTCAGCCAAAAGTCCAGTGTGAATAATTTCTTTGTATGTAAAGTTTGAACAAAGTTCATGCTTCACCAGGAAGTTAGCAATGCTACCAATACTGCACGAAGCAACAACGGCGTAGGGATACTCCTTTTTAAATAATCTCACGTAGGAAGTCAAGTCGATGTACGCGCAAATGGTTCTTAAGCAGTGTTCTCTAACTAAAGAAGCGGCTTTGGGAACATGATCTTTGTTTATGTTAACTGGTAGCATGAAAGCTTTGGCCAAAGGTGGAATTCTAGCCACAGCAGAAGGGCATTCAAAAAGATTTTCACGGCTTAAGCAACACTTTTTTCCTAAGTCAATAAACTGGATTCGCACAGTGGTACCAGTTATGGTCAAAATTTTGACTCGTAAAAGATGCCCACAGAAATAGGATGTGCAAACCTGTCCAATTCTTATACTGCTTGACATTTTCAGTCCTTGCTTAATGTCTTCAGTCAGAACTTTTTCTACAACTTCGAATTGTCTGAAATCATCGGTCACTCGCATCCAGACAACAAATGGGTTTTCATCAATGTGAATAAGTGTACCAAGTGATATTAGTTCTGTCAATGCATTCAAATCTGCCGATTCATCTTCAATGGATTCTTTGCCTTCTGAGCTCTCTCTTTCCATTTCAATTGGGAACTGTTCCTCAACAACAGGATGCAAAATTTTCTTTGGTTTTTCGTCGTCCTGCAGTAATAGCTTTGCTTCTAAAAGAATTTGGGAGCTTTCTTCTACAGGAGTCATAAATCTTTCTTCATCAGGTGTTAAAAATCTTCCTTTATCGCCAAGAGTTCCTAATTTGCAAGACAC
Source organism: Bathynomus jamesi (assembly GCA_023014485.1). NCBI lineage: Eukaryota > Metazoa > Arthropoda > Malacostraca > Isopoda > Cirolanidae > Bathynomus > Bathynomus jamesi. The sequence goes on from JAJOZX010009345.1 coordinate 49,201, forward strand.
TTCTATAGGAGTCATAAATCTTTCTTCATCAGGTGTTAAAAATCTTCCTTTATCGCCAAGAGTTCCTAATTTGCAAGACAACACTCCCAATTCCAACTCATCTGAAGATGTTGACAATCGCAATCTTTGCTCCGAAGATGGTGATAACTCTCTACCTACATCTACTGATATCACTTGGTCTAAGCGTAACTGTAATTCTCCGGCGGTAGATTTATTTTTAACTGTTAAATCTACATTTGGTACTGTTCTTGCTTCCTGCTCTGAAGATTCCGGTAATTCTCGATCTTCATGAACAACAAATGAAGAAGCTGAATCGGCAGAAGAATTAAATTCTATGTGTGATTTAAATTCTTCGTAAGATGATTTGAATAATACAATTTCGGCTTCGGCGTCGACTGCGGTCGCTCCCTCGGTACCGGCGTCGACTGCGGTCGCTCCCTCGGTACCGGCGTCGACTGCGGTCGCTCCCTCGGTACCGGCGCCGTGGGGGGTCGCTCCCTCGATTTCGGCGCCGTGGGGGGTCGCTCCCTCGATTTCGGCGCCGTGGGGGGTCGCTCCCTCGATTTCGGCGCCGTGGGGGGTCGCTCCCTCGATTTCGGCGCCGTGGGGGGTCGCTCCCTCGATTTCGGCGCCGTGGGGGGTCGCTCCCTCGATTTCGGCGCCGTGGGGGGTCGCTCCCTCGATTTCGGCGCCGTGGGGGGTCGCTCCCTCGATTTCGGCGCCGTGGGGGGTCGCTCCCTCGATTTCGGCGCCGTGGGGGGTCGCTCCCTCGATTTCGGCGCCGTGGGGGGTCGCTCCCTCGACTTCGGCGCCGTGGGGGTCGCTCCCTCGATTTCGGCGCCGTGGGGGGTCGCTCCCTCGATTTCGGCGCCGTGGGGGGTCGCTCCCTCGATTTCGGCGCCGAGTGCGGTCGCTCCCTCGATTTCGGCGCCGAGTGCGGTCGCTCCCTCGATTTCGGCGCCGAGTGCGGTCGCTCCCTCGATTTCGGCGCCGAGTGCGGTCGCTCCCTCGATTTCGGCGCCGAGTGCGGTCGCTCCCTCGATTTCGGCGCCGAGTGCGGTCGCTCCCTCGATTTCGGTGTCGAGTGCGGTCGCTCCCTCGATTATTTCATCATCGGTGTCGAGTGGGGTCGCTCCCTCGATTATTTCATCATCGGTGTCGAGTGGGGTCGCTCCCTCGATTATTTCATCATCGGTGTCGAGTGGGGTCGCTCCCTCGATTATTTCATCATCGGTGTCGAGTGGGGTCGCTCCCTCGATTATTTCATCATCGGTGTCGAGTGGGGTCGCTCCCTCGATTATTTCATCATCGGTGTCGAGTGGGGTCGCTCCCTCGATTATTTCATCATCGGTGTCGAGTGGGGTCGCTCCCTCGATTATTTCATCATCGGTGTCGAGTAGGGTCGCTCCCTCGATTATTTCATCATCGGTGTCGAGTAGGGTCGCTCCCTCGATTATTTCATCATCGGTGTCGAGTAGGGTCGCTCCCTCGATTATTTCATCATCGGTGTCGAGTAGGGTCGCTCCCTCGATTATTTCATCATCGGTGTCGAGTAGGGTCGCTCCCTCGATTATTTCATCATCGGTGTCGAGTAGGGTCGCTCCCTCGCATCATCGGTGTCGAGGGCGCTCCCTCGATTATTTCATCATCGGTGTCGAGTAGGGTCGCTCCCTCGATTATTTCATCATCGGTGTCGAGTAGGGTCGCTCCCTCGATTATTTCATCATCGGTGTCGAGTAGGGTCGCTCCCTCGATTATTTCATCATCGGTGTCGAGTAGGGTCGCTCCCTCGATTATTTCATCATCGGTGTCGAGTAGGGTCGCTCCCTCGATTATTTCATCATCGGTGTCGAGTAGGGTCGCTCCCTCGATTATTTCATCATCGGTGTCGAGTAGGGTCGCTCCCTCGATTATTTCATCATCGGTGTCGAGTAGGGTCGCTCCCTCGATTATTTCATCATCGGTGTCGATAGGGTCGCTCCCGTCGATTATTTCATCATCGGTGTCGAGTAGGGTCGCTCCCTCGATTATTTCATCATCGGTGTCGAGTAGGGTCGCTCCCTCGATTATTTCATCATCGGTGTCGAGTAGGGTCGCTCCCTCGATTATTTCATCATCGGTGTCGAGTAGGGTCGCTCCCTCGATTATTTCATCATCGGTGTCGAGTAGGGTCGCTCCCTCGATTTCATCATCGGTGTCGAGTAGGGTCGCTCCCTCGATTTCATCATCGGTGTCGAGTAGGGTCGCTGCCTCGATTTCATCGTCGGTGTCGAGTAGGGTCGCTCCCTCGATTTCATCATCGGTGGTAACCGGAGTCGGACATCCGATTCCAGAATTGGAGACTGGCGTTGATGCGGTTAGTTTGCGTGCATGTATCGTCAATTTTTTATTTGCGACTACCTCAGAAATTGTAGTAAATTTTTTCGTTTTCGAAATTTTCAGTTCAAGTTTTCTTAATTCTCCTCGAACAGGAGTCATAAATTCTTCAGTTGAGAGAGACGATTTAGATGTGGTGGTTGGCAGCGAGGTTCCTGTTTTACCTAAATTAGATTTAGGGTCTTGCTCTTTAGAAGCCAGAATTTTCTCAACCTCTGGTGATAATGGGACGTCCTTTTCAATAATTCTAACAACAGCGTGTTGACCCGTGGTGCTATCGATATTCAGAGCCGAAGAACGTATAGTTTTATTTACTTGCTCCAAAATTTCACTGGTAGTTGTATTTAAAAAATCTTCCATTCTTTGTTGGTCATAGATATTCTCCATTATTCCTATCTGAACCTTTTCACCCGACTCGATAGCTGATCTACTCTTATCAATATCTAATAATTCAATTTCTTCTGTACTGTTTGTGAAATATTTCTCTTTCTTCCGTGAGCAAAATCTTTTATGTTCATGTAGTATTTCCAATTTCTTCGAGTTCAGTGTCAAATCATATACTTCGCTCTTTGAACTTTCTTGAAAGGTATCTCTCCCAAATTCTTCAGATAAATTTTGTAAATGTTGTAAAGCAACGCCTTCTACAGAAATATCAGTGAGGACATTTCCATTTCTTTTCTGAATGATCTTTCCTTCAAATGAAGCTACCGAGCTCAAGTATTTGTTTATTTTTGATTCAAAGTCTTCATTACGTCCTTTCAGAGAATCGAGAGAACACAGGATTGCTTGACGAGGTAGCATAAGAACTCTTTTGGAATGACGTAAATATTACTTATGGGCACGTGATCAACATTCCCATAATCTATATACTGGACAGAGACAGTGTCATCCCTAATAATGCTCAAAATCTTAGCTCTGTACCATTCACCATCATCTGAGAATTTACTTATACAAATGGAATCAACACGCGCACAATCAGATAATGGTTTTGCAATTGCGCTTTTCATATAAATCTCAATTTTCCTCATCATATTGTCCAGTTCTTCCGAATGTGCCAAATCTTGAACCCAAATATTCCCATCCTTCCGAGTACAAGTGACAATCATATTTGAAGTTTTGGTACAGTCAAGAGCTATTGGAAAAATAAGCTCTTTTTCAGGTATAGAATCTACAGAACTATTTAGAAAAGTATCAAAATTATGAGTAGCATTCATATTTGGACCAGTCTTTGTAGCGAAATCATTTTTTACGATTACATTTAAGGCTTCTTTAGTCTCATTTTTAGTGTTAACTTTGTTAAGATTATTAATCTCCTTTCTGTTTAACTTGAATTCAGGGGTCAATTTTGATTCCATAGGTTTTCCATCAATAAATATATTCATCAAAATTAATCCACCGACTGAATCCTCTTGAAATGAACCACTGATCATCATTTCAGTCAACCATTCTAAGTTCGATTTAATTACACTCCCTTTAATGATACAGTTTAGTGGTTTGCTGTAGATGAAACATCGAACAGCTTGCGCAGGTAAATCGAAACACTCGTTGGGAAGCATTTTAAGGTCTTTGTAGCTGACAGCTTCGACATTTCCGTAATCAATAAAACTGACAAGAGCTTCACAACTGAGTTCATTAAAAGAAATCACTTTTGCCCTGTACCAAACTTCGTCTCCGGAATATTTTCCGGAACAAAACATTCCCACTTCGCAGGTTTCTACACACTCGGCCTCGTCGACGAGTAAAGAGAGGTTACTCATAAGATCGTCCAATAACGAAGAATTAGACAACTGAACCCATAGAGAAGCATCCTCATCCACATGAGAAACAAACAGATCCAAATCGATGTCAGTCGGAGGATTCAAAGTTGGAATTTGTTTTGTGTGTACGAAGTTCATATCTTTAGCGTCTTTCACACTTTGGTTAGGTTTAGTTTCTTGATCTTCAATTCCAAATGGAGGTTCAATGAGAACTTCTTTAATGGATTCCTCATTATATATTAAACTGATAACATAATTACTTCCTTCTTTGCTCGACACTTCGATCACAACCTCCTAAATATATAAAGTTTTTAAAAGATTAATAAACAAAACCTTATGTAGTTTACATTAGATATGAAAAATATGAAAAAAGGTATGCCTACATAATGTATGTATACAAAGTGCGTGTTATTCTATCTATGGGACCCCAGTGTTATACCAGAGATTTGAATTAAATGCTGCTATTACCTCGAGTGCGAGAGGGTTGACATTGTAAAACACATCTGGACGCGAGTGCGTTAAGCGTGTCTTCTTCGGTCGTTTAAACATACGACAGGTTGTGTTAACTTTTACCTGGTCGTAGTGATGGTAGAATTCGCGACTCCTACTCAGGAGGTCCCAGGTTCGAATCGTGATGGGTCATTTTTGTTTCACACAAAAACCAGTTTAACGTACGTACGAGGACTGATCATAAAAGTTCCGTGACAGATGTATTTATTGCAAAACTAAATGTCACATACCCAATCACATTTGTCTCCTGATTGTAAACAGTTATTCCAGCAGTCCAGCCATTTATTGAAGCACCTGTTATACTCTTCTTTCGGAATGTTCTTCAAATCTCATGTCGCATTTTGTTCGATCTCCGGTACTTCCTGAAATCTTTTTCTCTTCAGGGTGTTTTACAGCTTGTGGAACAGGAAAAAGTCACAGGGTGCCAAAATCCGGCGAATACGGTGGTTGGGGAACCAGTGGAATGTTGTACTCCGTTAAGAATTCCCTTATGGAGAGTGCGCATTGTCGTGACTCAACATTCACGAACCCGACGCCCATTTTGCACTCTATATAGGGGAATTCTTAACGAAGCACATTCCACTGGTTCCCCAACCACCGTATTCGCCGGATTTGGCACCCTGTGACTTTTTCCTGTTCCACAAGCTGAAAAACACCCTGAAGAGAAAAGATTTTAGGAAGTACCAGAGATCGAACAAAATGCGACGAGAGATTTGAAGAACATTCCGAAAGAAAAGTATAACAGGTGCTTCAATAAATGGCTGGACCGCTGGAATCACTGTTTACGATCAGAAGGAGACCACTTTGAAGGAGACAAATGTGATTGGGTATGTGACATTTAATTTTGCAATAAATACATCTGTCACGGAACTTTTTGATCAGTCCTCGTATGTGTGCGTGAAAATTATTTCACGAAAGTAACACGTGAATAATATTTATGATGAAAATAACCAGAAAGGAAAATGAAAACACGAAATAGTGTTCAAATGCATTAGTCTAATGGAGTGGTATTTAACCTGGGGAAAATTACTCCCCGGGGGCGTTAATTCGGCCTTTATCAGGATGTGACGAGCTGGTGCCATTTAAAAAAAAAGCGGGGGAAGAAGGGGGTATGGTTCCACTACACTTTAATTTTTTCTAATGTTCTTTTTCATATTTGCCATTTAAAAAGGAGGGGAATAATCGCGGTTTTGTTGGCTAGCTCAAGGAGTAACATTGCGAAAAAGCTTAAATACAACTGATATAACGACATCCTCAGGAACACTGAAATTAATAACAGGATTAAGACAGTATATAGTTCATAAAGAAAAAAAAATATTTTAAGGTGTTTGTGGGGCAAGTGAAGATGATGAGTTTTTCAATACCTCACAGTACTATGGGGGGCACCGCTCAGCAGAGGAATCTCTCTAAATGGGGTGTGTAAGGACAGAGAGTATCCCCTAACCCAAGATGCTGCCTCCCTATACCCCACAACACCTGTGTTGAACTGTGGGATCTATCACCCAAATGCACATAATATATGAAATAAACTAGTACCATTCATGCAATAAAAATGGGCCTAAACACCATCACCAGATGTCCCTTGCAGACATCAAACTATCCAACCTTCTTTTGAAAGAATCAAGTGTATCTGAAGTCACAACTACTTCTGTCAGACTGTTCCAAAACTTAATTACTCTGTTTGTAAAACCATGTTTTCTTAAATTTGTTCTACATCTTGGCTTAAATAATTTCATACTATAACCTCTAGTCTGGTTATTGTGATCTTTAATGAAAGACTCAAAATCTATCTTATCCAACCCTTTTATCATTTTATACACCTCTATCATATCACCCCTTAACCTCCTCCTTTTTAGAGAGAACATGCTTAGATACGCCAGTCTTTCCTTATATGTCAATTGTCTTAGAGATGGGATCATTCTTGTTGCTCGTTCTGTACTTTTTCCAGTTTTTCAATATCTTGTATCAAATAGGGACTACTAAATTGAATGCAGTATTCGAGGAGGGGTCTCACATAAACGAAACGTTGCTTTATAATATTGGGTGATTTGTATTCAATGTGTCTGCATGAGACTGAGTCTAGCATTTGCTTTATTTCTGATTACCGTACAGTGATTTGAGGGTTTATTCATTAGTCACAGTGACACCCAAGTCTTTCTCTTTATCATCATTTTTAATCGAAAATTCCATTCATATTGTATTCAAATTCTGGATTTTTTTGGCCCAATATGCATAACCTTGCACTTATCAACATTAAATTTCATCTCCCACTTATCTGCCAGGCTGTTTACTCTGTCATAAGTCTTTTTGTATTGTCATTGCTCCTGCTACTGACTTAACATTATGGCCTAATTTTGTATCATCAGCAAATTTTGAGGTTTTACATGATATGCCGTTCTTAGAATCATTTATATATACAACAAAAAAAACAGAGGTCCCAGCACGACCCCTGTGGGACTTCCGCTTTAATAACGGGTCACCAAGTAGACTTATTTCCATTTAGATAAACTCTGTTTTCTGTTTCTCAGCCATTCTTCTATCCAGTCAGCTCTATGACCTTATACCATGGGCTCTCAACTTTTACCAACAATCTTGCATGAGGAACAGTATCAAATGCCTTTACAAAATCTAAGTATACTATATCTACTGGCTCTTTATTGTCCCAAATGCAATAGGACTCCATCATAAAATTCAATCAAGTTGGTTAGAAAGGACCTTCCTTTCGAAAGCCATGCTGGCTATCATTTATAGCAACACCTTCCGAGGGTGTAGATTTGGTTTTGGCTGTGGTGTCGCTGGTTCTCCGGCACAAACCCACTGTCGTACAGTATCCACTTTTCATCACCAGTCACTAAACGGTGCAAAAACGGATCTTGGAGTTCACGGGAATGAAGAGCTGTGCTAATGTTTACTCGCACCCTCAGATTGTCGACCGACAATTCATGTGGCACCCATTTTCCTAACTTAGGCACTTTCCCCGAGTTGTTGCAAATGTCGATGGATGGTGGACGGGGATGAATTGAGTTTCTGGGCCAATTTTTCGACAGTTGTTGAACAGTCTTCTTCAAGTGCGGCTAAGAGCAGGTCATCATCAAACTCAGTAGGGCGTCCAAAGCGTGCTGCATCTGTCAAACAGCAGTCACCATTCCTAAACTTTTGAAACAATCTTTGATATTTCCTCACATGCAGAATATCGTTGCCATAAATGTCCTGAATGTTTCGCGTTGCTTCAGTAGCACTATTCCCTTTTTTGAACTCATAAAGCATTATATGCCTGATATGCTCTTCTGATACCGCCATGTTTATGAGGGGTTCACATAAAGTAAAACACACGTCTTCACTGGTCAAGGTCTGTAATGTAGCGAAACACGATAGATCTCCTCTTAGATATAACCTTCGGAAAATTATGCTTAAACCGAGTAGGACTAGTTTAAACTTAATCTATCGTAAAAAACGACATTACTTATGGGATGACCTGATATTTTCGTAAATGAAGTCTAGAAGTCTGTTTTCTAATTTTCTTATTATGCCCACGAGTTATCCTATCAGCATCTAGTGAGGAAAAAGTTATGTACATCTAAACTGTCCAAACCTGTAAACATTTTAAACATCTCTCCCCTCATACAACGTCTTTCAAAACTAAACATACCTCGTTCCTTTCATCTTTCCCTGTATTTCAATCTTCTTAGGTTAGGGATAAGCTTGGTTGCCCTACGTTACATACCTTCAAGCATATCAATATCATGCCTAAGATGATGGGACCAAGCTCGAATAAAGTATTCTTAGCGAGGCCTAACATAAGAATTATATCTTTAATAGACGACTTCCTTACTCTTGTAACTAACATTCCTCTTGATAATACCTAACATTTTATTTGCTTTATTTCTAGCCTCTAAGCACTGCTTAGAAAATTTTAGATCACAACTAACTATAATGCTAAGATCTTTTTCCTGTCTAACATCCTCTAACCAGTTCCTTTGCATCTCAACTAGAAATTTTCATTATTTCTACCAAAATGCACGACTTTGCATTTTTGAACATTGAATTCCATATGCCATTAACTAACCCAAACAACTAATCTATCAAGATCTTTTTTGCAGTTTATAAGAATTTTCTATATTTGTAACTGGGGCAACTACTTTTGTATCATCTGCAAATTTCAACCTTAGTCAAGACCTCTTTTGGTTCGATCCTGTTATTTTGAATTTTTTCAAATCAGATTTAGATAAGAAGGGCAAAGTGGCAAGACTCGGGTAGCTTTTCCACGTGGATTCTATGCTGCTCTAAATTCTCTGCACCAATCATATAATTTTTTTTCTCTTTATAAACTATATATACACACCGTCTTAATCCTGTTATTAATTTCGGTGTTCCTAAGGATGTCATAGCCGAAAGTGTTTGAGTATTAATTCGTGTTTTAATTTTCAACATTATATATATACAGGGTACGGCATCAGTCAGTTTATCGAGAATAATGAAATCACCTTGTGAAGACTAATATACCGAGAAAAATTATTTTTATACTCGGCAACACTGATTTTAGTACGCTGGGTGCAGTATTAAGTTAACTAGCTCGCTGTTTAGTACTGTTGAAATTGCAATCTATGCAGTGTTAATTTTTTTTTTTTTTGTCCTTACATGATGAAGAGAAAATTAGACACGAAAGAACGCGTCTACGGCCAGAAACCTCGGGACTTCGATCACACGAAGACTTTGATACGCCAGGAGTTCGAAACGTTGAGTAATAATAAAGAACTGTGCCACATTGTTTGTTGTTCAGTGGTTCAAAGATGCAACGTGCGTATTCAACATGAGGAGGACACTGAACAATTTCTGTCATAAATAATAAATATTATCCTTCACAATGCGATTTCAGTTTTCTCGGTAAACCAACTTATGCACCCTGTATATATACTATTTCATCGGGGCGAAAATACCACGCAAATTAACGTTCATAATGTTGCCATACGGTATGTAAGGGTTAACTCGGATGAAAGATGCTAACTTTCAATGCACATTTTGCGTTACAAATGAGTAGTTAAAACAAGTCTTAACGAGGATACGACGGGTGCTAAATTATTGTAACGAAGGGAGTAAAAGGTGGCATTCACAGGGAACTGATCTCGGGTAATCCAAACCTAATTTTTGTAAAATGATTCGAAGGATGGATAACCCAATTAATGGGAGTTTTAATGAAATATTACGAAACTAATTTACAGAACAATCACGAACTTTTTAATTTTTTCCAAGTTCTTACGGTCCTTAATCTAAAGGTTTTAAATTCTTTAAATAAAATCTTAAAAAATAAATAGTCAGCACATACTTCATCCATTAAGGTGACAATGGAGGGCGAGTGAGGTACGAATGTCTCTCTCTTTAGAATGCATGAATATCCTAATCCATGGGGCTTGCGCAACGAAGGCGGAAGGTCTCTAATCTGAAATTTATAAATCACTAATTTACGAGTATGAACGTATAAACCTCCAATAAAATAATAGTTTTGCGTTCACTTATTTTGCAAGTATAAATTTGAAATTACACGGCCAAACTAGTTAAAACCAACTTTCTATACTTGTGGTAATGGAGCCACACGAATTTCACCAGATTTTCATTATGATATTTCAACGGAAGTACTCGCGTAGTATGAAATTCCCTCGTTTCCTTTTCAATTTAATTGTAAAACATCTTATTTGAACACGAATATTATGAACTATTTCCAGAAATCAAATGGAGAGAGATTTTAACGGCTGTTTTAACTGAATAATGTACGAGAATTTCACTGGGGCAAATACATTTCCAACATTTGCTTATGAATGAAAATTTTTGTTTTCATAAATTCATACTGAACGAACTAAAAACCACAAGTACAAAATATACCAACTTCCAGTCACATGCCTAAACAACCACTACGAATATATAATCGAGTTAAACGGCAATTAAAAACAGCAACACAGACTTTGCGATGACAGACCCTCACACTAACATTCATGAGCATCACTCAAACATGGAATAAACTTCCCATTGGGTGAAAATATTACCTTTAGTTAAAGTAATATAGTCAAATGTTAATAAATGGTTTTCACTTTCATGAGCAACTATACACGGTCAAAAATGTACCCGAACAAATTAGTCCCTCTCAAAAATATTAGTTCCAATTCTATAAAACAAACTGAAATATAAACAAACCACAATTACAGCCTATTTTAAGACAAAATTCAATCCTATATATTGAACACTATGATCCGAAAAAACTAAAATAATGTTTCACAAGCGAGCAAAGCTATTTTGTTTAACACCCCATTTCCCGTGTAAAACGTACAGGACATACCTTTGATTTTGGAAGTTCTTCCGAATTGCCAAAATCAACATAATGAACAGTAACCCTCTCGTCATCCGAAGATAAAATTTTTGCTCTGTACCACAAGTCATCTTCCACGGACTGACAGAGGCAAAGTTTTCCTTTTGAAGCCTCTACGACGGTCTGAAAAAATATATTAGGTACCTAAAACCATTCGCATTAAATTATGTATACTATATATATATATATATATCTATCACTATCAGAGAGCTAACGCAGGTGAACAACAGTCCAGATGAGACAACTCATAACCACCTCCAACCAAAAACTATAAACAGCATTACCCACTCTAACAGCGGCATTCACACCTCACACGCGGCTATCTGTCGCAGCCAAAATAATATCCCAACATATACACAAGCAGCTTTCTAGTTCATCACTACGCAAAGATAAGTCACTTAAACAGACAACAACCAGAAACACGCAGACAAACAGCCAGGCACAAGAAAACCTACAGACTCGACACGACCATTACACCCTTCAATACAGACCAGACCACCAATATCATCAAAAACATTAAGAATTCGAAGGCTACTGGACTAGACAACATATCTAACATACACCTTAAACACTTGGGCCTACAGGGAATACTAGCTCTCACAAATATCAGCACATATTCATATCAACACTATTATTCCTGACATATGGAAACAAGGTAAAATTATTACACTACTCAAACCAAACAAAAATCCAACAGAACCAGCTTCCTATAGACCCATTACTTTACTATGCACAACTTCCAAAGTAGCAGAAAGACTAATCTTACAAATCACCAACCCACACATACCACTATCGCCTACTCAACATGGATTCAGACCTCACCACTCAACCACGACATTACTCACTAACCTCACGCAGCACATCATGGATGGCATCAACTCCAGACGACCAGCTCAACGTACACTATTAGCAACAATAGACATTAGTAAAGCATTTGATGCTATCCCACGCTTCCCTCTCATAAACAAAATACTCAACACAAACATGCACAATAACACCAAAAGGTGGCTGAGCAACTATCTTTCAGGAAGATAATCACATGTCACATTTAATGGCAAGTCATCCAAAAACAAGCTTTTTCCGAACGGGCTCTCTCAAGGCTCTGTTCTCTCACCAACACTGTTCAACTTATACGTGCATGACATTCCAACACCCACAGATAAACTTACCTTATCATCATATACAGATGACATCACTAACATCCACCCACAACAACATCGACACCGCTACAAATAACCTACAAACATACATAAACAGTATACAAGACTGACTCTCGCACAATAAACTCAAAGTAGCGCCCACAAAATCAACCATCACCTTGCTAACAAGCAACACTAAAGAACACCAGATAACTCCCCAGATTATACTAAACAACACCAACATTCCACACACTCACAGGACCAAAATACTTGGGGTCTTGGGGTCTTTTGCAAACCACATTCAGGACATTAAAAACAAATGTACGTCAAGACTTAACACGCTTAGGGTACTAACAGGCAAAAACTTTGGACACCAGCAAGAAACATCACTCATATACAAACAATATATTCGCTCAGTTATGGACTATGCTAGCCCATGCTGGGCACCCATTATCTCAAACACACACATAAACACCTTACAGACAATACAAAACAACGCCCTTCTTATCATTACTGGATGCACTCAAACACCACCTGCACACAAAAACAAAAATACTGAAAGTTAGGGAACATTTAGACATGAGGGGAACACAATTCATGGCAGCAGCGACAACTAACCCACAGCACCCTTGCCACGACATGTACATTTAATAAGCCAGGTCGAAATCTAGTCAAAATGATTTTTTTTAGATGGGCACTATGTGGGGTTTATGAAATGATATCCTGACCAACATACTCCAAAAGAAAGTTTATGCTCCCCTCCGTACCACTAGCATACTCTCTTATTTTTGGCTCCGCCCCCAAATTAAAAATAGTATCATAAATCAAAATGGAGATCATTTAAAGCATTTTTTATAGAGATGACCCCCTTAAAATTGCATAATATACCTCATGTGCAATTTTCAGGCAATTATCCAAAAAATTTCAAATCCATGAAAAATTGCCGCAACCCCAAAAAGTGTTATCAGTATATAGAAAGGGTGGCATAAACTTTAGTTTGGAGTACTGACTGCCTAGGAGACCAATTCATAAACCTCATATAGGCCTAGTATATTTGTCTGAAAAGAAGACAATCAGTCTATTGTACCATTTATTACACAAAACAGCTTTGAAGTAAAAAAATTTAATTTAAAAATTACCTTCACAATTCACTAATTACTTGTGGATGTGCCTTGGCTCCATTGGCTTTTCCATTCAAACTGTGGCAGTCTTTCTTGATTCCAGTTGATTAAGGATAAATTTGTGCCGATTGTCGTAGCCAATCCTTTGTTCTAATGCTTTTGTCACTAAGTTCACTGCACTTTCCACGCTTTGACTGGCATGAAAAGGTAGCAATTTTCAAGGGTTCTGTTCTTGTATGCAGTAGCTCTTCATTGCTGAAATTCCTTATCAAAGGTGGAGGATTGATAGCTTCCTTTCTCCAGTCAATCATCTCATAGTAGTCTTTGGAATCGAAATTTAGAGATTTAGGAAGCTCAAAATTTCGTGTGCCACTGAAACGTGTCCGACTGAGAAGTATCTTCTGAAGAGCATCTTCTCTGACATGTCTGCTATCAGTAAGCATTGACAGTAGGATAGCTTCGGGATTGGCAAAATAGGCATTATTACGGAACACCGGTTCCATAATAATGCGATGTTTTTCTTCCAATTCTCGCATCAAGACAATCAAATTAAAAAATTCCGTGCTCCGTCAGTAGTTTTAGGATAGGATTTGATATGAAACCATCCAGGAGCATATGATTTCATGACGATGGTTACCAGTTCTTTCAGATTTTGTTCGGGATGCAAAGTCGACACACATAAACGAAGAATCCGGTTTGCTCGGGTAATCCAGCGAGCATGATGAATGGCACCTGGAGACCTGCGGGCTAGACTTTCAGATACCCATCCAGATTGCACTGCTAGGCACATATCATAGAGATACTTTTGATCACTGCTCAACTCTTTCACGACATTCGGTGGTATATCTTGGACGTTGCCCTGAACTGGTGAAAATGCCACTAAGTCTAAAATGGTTAAATCACATTTCAATTTGGCTCCAATTGAACCTTTAAAGGTATTTGGCCCTGATGTTTTTCCGTCTGTTTCAAATATGTGTCTGAAGGGGAGTTCATTCATGTGTAAAAGAGACACGAGCCCTTGAACTGATCTATGCAAAAAAATTTCAATCAATTTTATGGTACCAGCAATTCTACTAGTATTGGCAGCAGTACCGTCGCATAGCAGAGCATTGAGTGTGTCGATGCTCGCTGAATCAATTAAGAACGTTATAATTTCATCAGCTATACACCGAGCATTTCCTGCGTCAGGGCAGAGATGGTCTACATAGATACCTCCAAGGTCTTTGATCAGCACATATTGTTCTCTCTCTTTTCCATGCTTGGTTAACGTATCATCCTTTCTTCCATCAAACCCTATACATTCAATATTCACATCTAGATCTAACTATTTTTCTTGCCTACACGAATTCTCTCTCTTTCTATTTTCTTCCTATCAAGCATGTTAGATTGATCGATTATTCCCATATCTTTCAATGCAGCATTAACAATAGCTGCTGTAGCTCTCGAACTCACACGGTAACGGTCTGCCACCAATGGTAATTCATTGTATCTAATATACTATTTCAGAAATGAAGCCTTATATATATATATATATATATATATATATATATATATATATATATATATATATATATGAAAATCATTTCACGAAGGTAACACGTGAAAAATATTTATGATGAATAAAACCACGAAGGAAAGGAAACACAAAATGGTGCTCAAGCGCTTTCGTCTAATGACATCCTCAGGAACACTGAAGTACATAAAAAGGTTAAGCCTATATATAGGTTACAGAAAGAAAAAAAAAAAAAAATAAATAACATACATACACACACACACACATATATATATATATATATATATATATATATATATACATACATACATATATACATACATACATATATACAATAAACAGAGAAGTAAAAATAATAAAAAATTAAAAATTAAAACCTTAAAGGATTACCAGTGAGGCGTACAGATTTGTAAGGAAAAATATCGATTTTTAGCACAAGATCAAATGGATTATAAAAATACAAATTATACTGGAACTCTGCCGGGTTTTAACACAATGCTGCCTATGGTCAGGTTTCGATATATATAAAAAAAAATAAAAAATAAAATGCAAATTAAAAGTTAATCGATTTTTAGCACAAGATCAAATGGATTATAAAAATACAAATTTATACTGGAACTCTGTCCGGGTTTTAACACATGCTGCCTATGGTCAGGTTTTGATATATATAAAAAAATAAAATGCAAATTAAAAGTTAATAAAGTAGAAGACAAGTTTACCAAAGATTTAATGTTTTACCCTTCTTATCTAAATCTGTTTAAAGGAATTCAACATAACAGGATCGAGTTGAAAAAGACCTTTGCTTATGTTGAAGTTATTTGAAAGTTGGATAATGGCAGACTCAAGAATATTTCTATTAACAATGTTGCTTGAATGGAATAAAACTGAAGCATTATTCCAATCAATACAGTGGGCTAACTCTGACAAATGGACAAAAAGGGCACTGGACAACTGTCCTGTTCTAACGGAATATTGATGCTGTTTTATACGTGTGTGCAAATCCTTTCCCGTCTGACCTATGTAAAAGGAATCACATTGTTTACAACCAATTTTATAGATAATGCCTGAATTATTGGTAGGGCTATTTTTTACTATGATATTTTTCACAATATTGTTATATGAAAATACTACATTAATATCCAAAAGTTTAAGTACATTAGCAATGCCTAAAAAGCCCGGGAAAAATGGAAGTACTAAAATATTTTTTGACAAAGTACGAGTGTTAATATTGACACGATAGAAAGTTCGTTTTGCCTTGTTGAGACAAGATTCCATAAACGCAGATGGATAACACAAATCACTTCCAATACCGTTGATTTTTTCCAATTCGGCATCGATGTATTCCGGACTGGCGATCCTAAGGGCGCGGAGAAACATTGATGAAAATATGGCCTTCTTAGTGGGGGTATCATGTCCCGAGTAAAAGTGTACGTAGGACAAATTGTTTGTCGTTTTCCGATAGATACTAAACTTAAAACCTGGGCTTTCCCTATGTACACGCACATCCAAAAATGGGATTGAATTGTCTTGCTCAACTTCTAAAGTAAACTTAATGGAGGGGACTTGATCATTTAACTGAAGGAGGAAGCTATCCAGGTCACGATTCATGGGCCAGATACACAAAATATCGTCGACGTACCGCAACCAAGGGATGCCAACCCCAGGATTCTCGGAATATAGGTAATTTCGAAAAACTCCATATAAATATTGGAGAGGAGGGGCGATAAGGGGTTGCCCATAGCCATCCCAAAAACTTGTTGATAATACTCGTTATTGAAAGTGAATTTACAGTCTTTGATGCAAAGCTTAATGAGTTCCAAAACAATGTGTGAAGGTAGTGGCAGGTCATACTTATGTAATTCTTGGGAGAGAAAGTCAAGCATATCGTCAATCGGCACTTTTGTAAACAATGAACAAACATCAAAACTAATCAATTTATCGTTAGTTTCAGTACGTGCATTATTCAATTTTTCCGTAAGATCCATGGAATTTTTTACATGTGAATCAGAGATAGTTCCGAGAATGGGGGACAAGACTTTGACAAGCCATTTGGAGAGTTTATAAGTAATAGAGCCCACCGAGCTAATAATAGGGCGCATAGGGTTACCAGGTTTGTGGGTTTTAATAAGACCGTAAAGGTAGGGCAGAGCAGGTGAAGTGGACATGAAAAGCGGAATTAAGTTCTTATGATCTTTGAGAAGGCGTTTCAAGCCACTATTAAATGATTTGATGACGTCATCCTGCGGGTTCTTCCTAAGTTTGGTGTATGTGGCGGGGTCCTGGAGAAGCTCGTTCATCTTTCCGATGTAGTCCACTTTGTCCATAATAATTATTAAAACCCACAAACCTGGTAACCCTATGCGCCCTATTATTAGCTCGGTGGGCTCTATTACTTATAAACTCTCCAAATGGCTTGTCAAAGTCTTGTCCCCCATTCTCGGAACTATCTCTGATTCACATGTAAAAAATTCCATGGATCTTACGGAAAAATTGAATAATGCACGTACTGAAACTAACGATAAATTGATTAGTTTTGATGTTTGTTCATTGTTTACAAAAGTGCCGATTGACGATATGCTTGACTTTCTCTCCCAAGAATTACATAAGTATGACCTGCCACTACCTTCACACATTGTTTTGGAACTCATTAAGCTTTGCATCAAAGACTGTAAATTCACTTTCAATAACGAGTATTATCAACAAGTTTTGGGATGGCTATGGGCAACCCCTTATCGCCCCTCCTCTCCAATATTTATATGGAGTTTTTCGAAATTACCTATATTCCGAGAATCCTGGGGGTTGGCATCCCTTGGTTGCGGTACGTCGACGATATTTTGTGTATCTGGCCCATGAATCGTGACCTGGATAGCTTCCTCCTTCAGTTAAATGATCAAGTCCCCTCCATTAAGTTTACTTTAGAAGTTGAGCAAGACAATTCAATCCCATTTTTGGATGTGCGTGTACATAGGGAAAGCCCAGGTTTTAAGTTTAGTATCTATCGGAAAACGACAAACAATTTGTCCTACGTACACTTTTACTCGGGACATGATACCCCCACTAAGAAGGCCATATTTTCATCAATGTTTCTCCGCGCCCTTAGGATCGCCAGTCCGGAATACATCGATGCCGAATTGGAAAAAATCAACGGTATTGGAAGTGATTTGTGTTATCCATCTGCGTTTATGGAATCTTGTCTCAACAAGGCAAAACGAACTTTCTATCGTGTCAATATTAACACTCGTACTTTGTCAAAAATATTTTAGTACTTCCATTTTTCCCGGGCTTTTTAGGCATTGCTAATGTACTTAAACTTTTGGATATTAATGTAGTATTTTCATATAACAATATTGTGAAAAATATCATAGTAAAAAATAGCCCTACCAATAATTCAGGCATTATCTATAAAATTGGTTGTAAACAATGTGATTCCTTTTACATAGGTCAGACGGGAAAGGATTTGCACACACGTATAAAACAGCATCAATATTCCGTTAGAACAGGACAGTTGTCCAGTGCCCTTTTTGTCCATTTGTCAGAGTTAGCCCACTGTATTGATTGGAATAATGCTTCAGTTTTATTCCATTCAAGCAACATTGTTAATAGAAATATTCTTGAGTCTGCCATTATCCAACTTTCAAATAACTTCAACATAAGCAAAGGTCTTTTTCAACTCGATCCTGTTATGTTGAATTCCTTTAAAACAGATTTAATAAGAAGGTAAAACATTAAATCTTTGGTAAACTTGTCTTCTACTTTATTAACTTTTAATTTGCATTTTATTTTTTTATATATATCGAAAACCTGACCATAGGCAGCAGTGTGTTAAAACCCGGACAGAGTTCCAGTATAAATTTGTATTTTTATAATCCATTTGATCTTGTGCTAAAAATCGATTAACTTTTAATTTGCATTTTATTTTTTTTATATATATCGAAACCTGACCATAGGCAGCATTGTGTTAAAACCCGGCAGAGTTCCAGTATAATTTTGTATTTTTATAATCCATTTGATCTTGTGCTAAAAATCGATATTTTTCCTTACAAATCTGTACGCCTCACTGGTAATCCTTTAAGGTTTTAATTTTTTATTATTTTTACTTCTCTGTTTATTGTATATATATGTATGTATGTATACTTCGACTGTCCCCTCCACCCTTTCTTTTTCCTCTGTCTTTCCTCTCACTTTTTCTTTGTTTTTCTGCTGAGATATGCCCTTTAAATAGAGGCGAATCGGTTCTTCCTGAACTAAAAAAAAAAAAAAAAAAAATGTATGTATGTATGTATTTGTATATATAGATATGTATGTATATATATATATATATTATATATATAGATATATATATATATATATGTGTGTGTGTGTGTGTGTGTGTGTGTGTGTATGTAATTTATTATTTTTTTTTTTTTTTCTTTCTGTAACCTATATATAGGCTTAACCTTTTTATGTACTTCAGTGTTCCTGAGGATGTCATTAGACGAAAGCGCTTGAGCACCATTTTGTGTTTCCTTTCCTTCGTGGTTTTATTCATCATATATATATATATATATATATATATATATAATGTAAGTTTTTTTGCGCACACCTACAGGTCGCTACAATTGGTGTAGAACAATGCGGTTTTCACCATTCGATGCGTCTTTTTATTGCGCAGTGCCCATGCTAAAAAAAAATTCCCTAACAAATCCTGCCCCCCCCCCCCTTTTAGGGGTACAGTTTTTCCCATTTCTTCATTTTTAATCATAATTTTGGCACAAAATGGGGGAGGGGTGGGGTAATGGGGGAGGGGGTGGGATTAATGGGGAAACTCAGAAAAATAGATGCGATATATATATAACCAAAAAAAAATTAAAGTAAATTCTTTGCAAGGTGCCAGCCCCCTTCCCCCTTGGGGGTAATGGTGGAAGGGTGGGGTAAATGGGGGAGAGGGGTGGGGGAGGGGGTAAATGCGGGAGAGGGGTGGGGGAGGGGTATTGGGGGAGAGGTGGGTAATGGGGGAGGGGGTGGGGTAATGGGGGGGGGGTGGGTTAATGGGGAAACTCAGAAAAAAAATTCGTGGGGTAAATGGGGGAGGGGGGTGGGGTAATGGGGGAGGGGGGTGGGGTTAATGGGGAAACTCTGAAAAAAAAATGATAACCAACATCGATTCCGGTCAGGAAGATCATGCTTATCACAACTAATGGAACACTATAACAATATTATTGATGCACTCGAAACAATGAAAACTATGATTTGGAGGGCCGCAGGGCCCCCAATTACTGTCGGTTCAGTTATTTGGTCAATAAAACTATAGAAATGAACGCAGTCATGAAAATCTTAGGCTTCAAATTCGAGCTCATTGTATTAAGATTTTGAAGCTTTAGATTTTCATGGCTGCGTTCTTTTCTGTAGTTTTATTGAATGAATAATTGGTTTGCCAGTAACTGGAAGGCCGCAGGCACCCCAATTACTGAGGCCCAAGGTGAGAGGAATAGGAATGATATCCAGATAAAGGGCTACTGATGTTCAAAATAAAATACGCCGTAGGCCCACAATTCAGCCGAAGCACCGCAGATCTAGCAAAATCGGCGCGTAGCGCCAACCTTTTGCTAGTGAATACCTATTTTGATCATTTTCAATCAATTCCACATCGGGCACGAATTCTAGCTCATTGTCACTCTTCTATATCTTCGCTAAAGTCATCTACTGAAGAAGATGGTACAACTTCCATAGCCTCTGCCATTTCCACTTGTGACCTTTGTTGCCTATCTTGCTCTTGGGAGGGATCGTCTCTGGACAGCGGCAGCTTCACGATGAAATGGCCCTAATTAATTTATTCTTTGCTTTTGGCCTACAAATGACTCCCACTCTACCATTGGGATTTTTACCTCGCATCGACAAAACGGCCATTCTATTCCTTTATCATAACATTTGCAAGTACAAATGTCAAACATTTCATCATATGAAGCAAGTTTTTTAGCAAAATTTTCATTCCTTTGACGTAGAGGAACCTTGTTCAAGGAAAGAGCTGATCTGATTAATCTTTCCACTGCAGAAGAAATAGATCTTTCTTGAATGACAGGGAAAGAGAACATGGCCCAAATATCTTGAAGATCTTTGGTAACTATATTGTAGCAATCGTTCGCAGTTGCTGATCCCCTTGACTTGATTTTTTTTCTCTCTCTTTTGAATGAAGAAATAGTGTCTGACAACGTCTGCCTTTGTAGGAATCATTGATCGGCGGAATTCAGTGGCAAAACCAAAAGCTGCATTCGAAGATTTGTTTCTGGTTGACATTTTTTCAACCTTTTTAAAAAATTAAAAATCCAGCTTTTATAGAATCATGCATGGATCATAAGTAAATCTAAAGAGCATAAATTCTTATAATTCCTGTAAAAATATATGATAATTAGAACATGAAATTTATTGGTATTGAATTTGAAATTCAACACAGCTCAGTAAATTGATTACACATAAACGATGTTTATGCGTAATCAATTTTCTGATATAGCAAATATTGAGAAAATAATCGTGGTGAAAATTTTGAGAAATCCAAATTTTTGAGGTAATTGCCTGAAAATTGCACACTTTTTTTTTTTTTTTTTTTTTTTAAAGTTCGGGAAGAACCGATTCGCCTCTATTTAAAAGGGCATATCTCAGCGGAAAAACAAAGAAAAAGTGAGAGGAAAGACAGAGGAAAAAGAAAGGGTGGAGGGGACAGTCGAAGTGGAAAAAGACCAAGGATGACAAGGACTGCAGGGTCGAGCCCCATCATCCTTGGGTGCTAGGGCCGGGAGGGCGCACGTGAAACCTCCAGGAACAAGCACGTACAAACGAGTACAAAGAGCACTCAAGAGCACGAGCTTAGAACCCCCTTGCGGGGACACACGATATATATTATGATTTTAGGGGGGGGGGGTTCACCTCTATGAGAAGATGCTCTAAATGGTCTCCATTTTCATTTATGAGACTATTTTCATTTTTGGGGAGGAGCCAAAAATAGGAGGGAGTATGCTAGTGGTACAGGGGAGGCATAAACTTTCTTTTGGAGTATGTTGGTCAGGACCCCAATTCATAAGCCCCACATAGTGCCCGATCTGCCCCCAGAAATTCGACCCGGCCTAATATACAATCATGCACAGACACCTCGCACCATTAAGGCAACACCAGAAGACATTATAACCAAATACTCCATTCCATACCACGCCCACAGACATCACACAGTACAGAACACACACACATACACACCTAACCCACAAAGCACTGACACGACTCGGTCCGAACACGGTCCTAGGTGCGAAGCCGCCACCCATTAACATGTCAGAGATCAGCCTGAGCAGATCGGATCGACTTAACTTAGCACGATTCCGATGTGGACATCACCCCCAACTTACGGACATATAAACACAGACTAGACAACTCCAGACGACACCTGCCACCTGTGCCAGGACACACCACAAACAACTGAACACATTATGACAGACTGTGCCGCTCTAGCACAACAACGAACACAAATCATCATCACTAGTGCGCTGAACCTCTGGTCCACTCCGGAGAGGGCGATCGGTTACCTGCGTGCCGCCGGCTTGCTCAATCAGGGTGGGCTGATCGACTGAACAACAACAACAACCAAAAACGTTACCTGCTGTCACCTATACTCGTCACAGTGTCTATTATCCTTGGCCTAGGACTACTTGACTTAGCCTACTGCGGCCTGATAATACAGTACAGACTTAAACTCAGTCTAACCCTTTTGCATAGACCTAACTCATTTGGCCTAGTATTGTATTAGGCTAGTTTGTTATACAGCCTACAAATTCATACAAACTCTCAACCTAACCGAATAGGCTCTCTAAAGTATTTCCAATATCACGTATTGGACTAACAAAATACCGCACGTAGAGTTATTATTGCTTAGCAAGTATTGTATTTTATCCTCTTAATAATTACTGCATTTACTGTACTTTAATACCATTGAATCATTGTACTTTTGTCCTCCATGTAATTACGCCTTTAATTTTCAGCATTCAATAATTGTAATATTTTGCACATTTAAATATGAACTATTTTATTGTTAATCATTATAAGGAATTTTTCTTTTATTTTGTTGATTAAACAAAAAAACTACGAAGCCTATTAACCTCCTTTCTTATTAACTATTTATTTGATCAAAGGTTCAAACTGGTAAGCCATACACAATATTTAAGTAGCCTAATTACATTTATTATAGGGCCTACCGTCAATAGGCTACTACTACACACACACACAATATATATATATATATATATATATATAATATATACATATACAGGGTGTCCGAGAATTATCTGTACAATTTTTGGCTGTTATTAAAAATCAACCATGAAGTGTAGAAATTCCAGTGTTGTCCCATTTTACAGAGAATCTCTAAGTTTTTTCTGATACCAAGTTTTGACAAGTTTTTTAGAAATTTCAGTGTGTCCGAACATTATCTGTACAATTTCATCTTTTAATAAAATTCTTGATAACACACGTAAAATTCTTAAACAAGATTATTTGAAATCTGTATTTTCAAAAGTTTCTTTTATTAAAGTAACGTTGTTACAAACATTCGATATGTGCACCATTAGTGATTCGCAAAACATCCAATCGATACTCCAAATGTTGCCATGTACGCTGCAGCATATCCACATCAATTCGCTCAATAGCAGCTGTGATTCTTGCTTTTAAATCATCAATGTCTGGCACCCGCGTACATTTCTAAAAAACTTGTCAAAACGTGGTATCAGAAAAAACTTAATGAGATTCTCTGTAAAATGGGACAACACTGGAATTTCTACACTTCATGGTTGACTTTTAATAACAGCCAAATATTGTACAGATAATTCTCGGACACCCGGTATATATATATATAAATAAAAAGAACGACGCTTGTGTAGAAGGGTGTTCCGCACAAGATGAGGAGGGAGAACGAGCAAATTAATTATATTGTGTGTTGTTTGCAGTTAAAATGTATATCTGTACAGCATGCGAAGGTGCCCCCTCAGGGCATTTGATTCCGCTCGTATGTAGGAGAATTACGAGTACTGACTAATTGGGGTCCTTGGTGTAATGGTTAACATATCCGACCGGCAATTGGACGATCCCGGGTTCAATTCCTGGGAGGTACCTCATTTTTCATTTGCTCGTTCTCCCTCCTCATCTTGTGCGGAACACACTTCTACAAAAGCGTCGTTCTTTACATTACACTGTGTTGTTTGCAGTTAAAATATATATATATATATAGTCCCAACGAAAAACAGGGTGGATGAGGACGAAATAACGATTAACAGCATAATAACGAACAATAATTTAATAACAAATAACGATATAAACAACTTAATACAGAAGGAAGACATAGATGAAAGACATATATATAATGGTCCCAACGAAAAACATGGTGGATGAGAGAGGACGAAATAACGATTAACAGCATAATAACGAACAACAATTTAATAACAAATAACGATATAAACAACGTAATACAGAAGGAAGACATAGATGAAAGGAAAGAAATAAGTAAAAGTGGCGAAGTAGACAAACGGTCCAACGAGCGAAATGATAAAAAGATAACTAAAAACGTATAAAATAAACAGCCAAAGAAAAATAATGATAATGCCAAAACTAAGAACTTGGTAAATAATAAGAAAGAAAGCAGAAGCGTAGAAAATATCGTATGCAAATACTACGCGAAAGGAAACTGCAGATATCGGGATGGGCAATGCATATATGCACATCCCACATTATGCAAAATGCATTACACAAGTGGATATTGCAAGTTTGATAAGAAATGCATGTTCCACCATCTTACGGTCTGCAACACTTATGAAAGATATGGGAGTTGCAAGTACGAAAAAAAATGCCGATACCACCACCCTCAAAGGAACGCACCGAGGGAACAGAAAAAACGAACATCAAAGAAGAGTGGAAATTTTTTAGACGCAGCCAACACATTTCAGCTGCTAAATACTCTCCAGCAATTACAAAACCAGCTGACGAATATAAATATAGAAATCCGAGAGCCGGACAGAAGGTACGAACAAAGACACTTCATGCGTTATCGGGACAACAGGTACCGACAAAGATAAAAAGAGTAAATTCTCGGAGGACCACAAGGCAACGAAACCGGCACCCCCATCGGAAAACAAAGTGGAACCACCTGTATGCGAAAAAGAAAGAGAAAAAATAAAAATAATCCTAGCCAACATACAGGGCCTTAAATCAAACCAGTCCACGAACAAAGTTGCATACCTGAAAGGACTCATGCAAGAAGCCGGAGCAGACTTTGCATGCCTCACGGAAACTCATCTAAAGGACTGCCAGGCGAACTGTGAAAATTGTGAGTCCTGTATTGACAAAAGAAATACAAATTGACAACTATAACATCCTCCGAGCCGACAGAACAGCGAGACGTAAAGGAGGATGTGCTATTTACACACGCGAAATGCACATAGCAGAAATGGCTATAAGTACCTCAAACAACTACGTAGAATGTGTAGCAGCAAAAATTGAAAAATTAAATATGGTACTAATTGTAATGTACAGACCCCCAAACACGCCAACCTCAAAATTTTCAGATTCCGTTACAGAGGTAAGAAACTTAGTAAAAGATCTACACTCTCCAACCCCAAATATTTTTCTCTGTGGTGATTTTAATTTCCCATTCATGAAATATAAAAGGATAGGAAAAAATATATGTATCCACCAGGACAAGGGGGGCACACGAGAAGACCAGAAGCAGGTAAAAATGCTACTAGCTTTAGCTGATGAATTTATGTTAACCCAAGAAATAACAGAAAACACAAGAAAAAACAACTGCCTAGATTTGGTATTCACAAACAACAGTAATCTAATTGATAATGTAGAAATCTCCCCAACTATGATATCAGACCACAATATCATTGAAATAACTAATATAAAGGCAACAGGAAAGGAAAGAACACGCACAACAGAACGAAGCAAATTCGAAATTTTTAATTTTCACTCCAAAGCTATAAACTGGGAAGATGTGACATCCAGCATGGAAGTAATAGATTGGAAAACCATTTTCGAGGCCAAGACAACGGAAGAGATGCTAATGACGTTAGAGGAGAAGACGTTAGAAATTGTGGAAAAACATGTCCCAAAGATACAACAAAGAGGAGAGAAGCAGGTTCGAAAGACAAAAGAGGGCATTGTTCCGAAAGAGAAAAAGAGTGACTGCAAAATTAAGTAATTGTAAAGATAACATCAGAAAAATATTAAATGATAAACTACAAAGTATCGATGTCGTCATACAGGAACAAATCGAGAAGCATACAGAAAAAGAAGATGACGCTATAGAAGCGATAAAGGTTAACTCAAAGTACTTCTATAATTTCGCAAAAAGAAAGTCGAAAAACCAAGCGACTATCGGACCTTTAAAAAATGAGAACAGTGATTTATCTGATGATCTAACAGAAGTATCTGAAATATTAAAAGCTCAGTATGAATCATCTTTCAGTATCCCAAAAACTGACAAATTGATTTGCGATAGAAACGCGTTCTTTGAAGAAGAACCACAAGGGGAAAGTATAACGGATTTCGACTTTACGACGGATGATATTACACAAGCCATAGGGAAACTAAAAACACACAGCGGCAGGACCGGATAAATGGAATGCCACACTGATCAAAAACTGCAAGAATGCAATCGCTGAGCCCCTATACTGGATATGGAGACGATCATTAGACACGGGAGAAATACCGGGCATCCTGAAGAGCGCGAACATAGTCCCAATATATAAAGGAGGAGATCGATCCCAGGCCAAAAACTATAGGCCAGTGTCGCTTACATCTCATCTCACTAAAATATTTGAAAGAATAGTTAGACAGAAAATCTATGACTTTTTGGAAACTCAGAAAAAATTCAATGATAACCAACACGGGTTTCGATCAGGCAGATCATGCCTATCACAACTAATGGAACACTACAACAACATTATTGATTCACTTGAAAGTAATGAAAACTATGATGTACTATACACAGACTTTGCTAAAGCGTTCGACAAGTGTGACCACGGAATCATAATACATAAACTGAAATATATGGGAATAACAGGAAAAGTAGGGAAATGGATATATAATTTCCTTAGTGAGCGGAGGCAAGTCGTTACAGTACAAGGAGTATCTTCATCAGAATCAGAGGTCCTCAGCTCAGTACCACAAGGAACAGTATTAGCTCCACTACTCTTCATAATCATGCTAACTGACATAGATGAGGACGTTACCAGAGACAGCACAGTAACATCCTTTGCGGATGACACAAAGATCAGTAGAAAAATAAGAAACCCAGAAGACATAGGATCTCTACAAACCGACATAAACAAAATCTACAAGTGGACTGAAGACAACAATATGAAGTTTAACACCGAGAAATTTCAGCTATTACGGTACGGAAAAAGAGAAGACCTAAAGTGCATGGAATATTATACCCCAAATGGACAGGAAATTCAGAGAAATTCAGAGAAATTCCAGAGCAAAAGATTTAGGGGTTGTAATGACAGATGATGCGAAATTTGAAACACAAAATAAGATAGCAGTAAACAGAGCAAAGAGAATAACGGGTCAGATATTGAGAACCTTTAAACGAAGGGATAGGAATGTAATGATTCCTCTACTGAAAACCCTGATCATACCCAAATTAGAATACTGCTCGGTCCTAACTTCCCCATATAAAAAAGAAGACATTAGACAGCTGGAGGGGATCCAAAGAAGCTTCACAGCCAAGATCAATGGGTGCAAAGAACTAAATTACTGGGAAAGGTTACGAGAACTAGACCTATATTCACTGGAAAGGAGAAGAGAGAGATACACCATTATTTACACTTGGAAAATAATGGAGAAACTAGTCCCTAATCTTACTCTGAATCCCATAACTCCCCAAACAACGATGGAAAGTAGAAGCGGTAGACTGTGTCGTATTCCCAAATTGAAGGCGAGACAGGGAACATCCTTAACCCTGAAAGAAAATAGTTTTGTAGTGAGAGGACCAAAACTGTTTAATCAGTTGCCCAAAGACCTAAGAAACACGAAGGGAGTTGCAGTGGAAATCTTCAAAAGAAGACTAGACGCCTGGCTCAGAACAATCCCCGATGAGCCGGGCGTACCTGGCTATGTGAGGTGGAGAGCGCAAGAATCCAACTCACTACTTCACCAGGCCAACTCGAGAGGAGGGGCGACAAGCTTGACCTTCGCGAAATAAATCATCGCGCGGAACCTTTGTAAGGTTGTAAATATATATATATATATATTGTATCAGGTCATCCCATAAGTAATGTCGTTTTTTACGATAGATTAAGTTTAAACTAGTCCTACTCGGTTTAAGCATAAATTTTCTGAAGGTTATATCTAAGAGGAGATCTATCGTGTTTCGCTACATACTTTACAGACCTTGACCAGTGAAGACGTGTGTTTTGCTTTATGTGAACCCCCTTATAAACATGGCGGTATCAGAAGAATAAATCAGGCATATAATGCTTTACGAGTTCAAAAAAGGGAATAGTGCTACTGAAGCAACGCGAAACATTCAGGACATTTATGGCAACGATATTCTGCATGTGAGGAAATGTCAAAGATGGTTTCAAAAGTTTAGGAATGGTGACTGCTGTTTGACAGATGCAGCACGCTTTGGACGCCTTACTGAGTTTGATGATGACCTGCTGTTAGCCGCACTTGAAGAAGACTGTTCAAAACTGTCGAAGAATTGGCCCAGAAACTCAATTCATCCCCGTCCACCATCCATCGACATTTGCAACAACTCGGGAAAGTGCCTAAGTTAGGAAAATGGGTGCCACATGAATTGTCGGTCGACAATCTGAGGGTGCGCGTAAGCATTAGCACAGCTCTTCATTCCCGTGAACTCCAAGATCCGTTTTTGCACCGTTTAGTGACTGGTGATGAAAAGTGGATACTGTACCAGAATGTTAAGCGCCGTCGACAGTGGGTTTGTGCCGGAGAACCAGCGACACCACAGCCAAAACCAAATCTTCACCCTCGGAAGGTGTTGCTTAGTGTTTGGTGGGATAAAGGTGGTGTAATACACTTTGAAACCTTACCAAACAACCAAACAACCACCGCTCAACTCTACTGTCAACAACTGGATCGATTGAACACTGCACTAGAAGAAGAGACCTTCTTTGGTTAATCGGAAAGGAATCGTGTTCCACCACGACAACGCACGTCCTCATACCGCTCGGATCACTTCTGCAAAAATTGAGGAGCTTCGGTGGGAAAAACTTCCACATCCTCCAGACCTTGCGCCTTCAGATTATCATCTCTTCAGGAGTCTGCGAAACTATCTTGACGAGAAACAGTATACTTCTTTAGATGACCTGCACACCAGTCTTCGTAAGTTTTTTGCCTCAAAACCGCCTGAATTTTATAAACATGGCATTGAAAAGCTTATACTAGGACGTTGGCAGAGTCTCATTGATTCCGATGGAAAATATATAGATTAAAGTTTTTTTTTTTTTTTTGTCCTTCAAATTCCGATCTAAAAAAACATTACTTATGGGATGACCTGATATTATATATAATATATATATATATATATATATATATATATATATATATATATATTATATCCTAGGGAAGTAGTTCAGAAATGATTCCTCGAATAAGGTGACAGTACGAGGATACCTCTGGATGGGATTACATCCTCCGCCTCCCTGTGCATGTAAAAGGATTGAAGATTGGACTGAGGGTCCCATCTCTGGAAAAAATACTCTCCCATGAAAGGTCACAGAAGCCTCAGACTTGGGAAGCATACCAATGCTGCCCACCAAAAATATTTGCCGGCTCGTATGGCAGTGTGGAATGTGGGAGATATAAGCGAGGATGCAAAGAGGGTGCAAGTGGCCAAGATTTGTCGGGACGGACTTTTTCATTTAGTCTGTGCGAAACGAAGACGAAAGGAAATAAATTAAAGGTATGAAATTGAGCAGGAAAGAAGAGGTAAAAGGGGTGTTGCTTTGCTAGGGAAAAATGGGGGTTAATATTTGGCTGGACACAGGGGCTAACGAGAAATGAGAGGTTGTTTCACTAGCACTATTTTTCATGTTCTTTACAATGGTACTAATCATTTTTTGTGCTAGTGCGCTGTTATAAAATTCATTTAATATATAATTTTTACGTGGAGACTCCGTGTGTGTGCGTGTGTGTGCGTGTGCGCGCGTGTCTATATGTATGTGTGTGTGTGTGTGTGTATGTATATGTATGTATATATGTATGTATGTATGTATGTATATATGTATGTATATATGTATGTATATATATATATATATTTGTATATATGTGTGTGTGTGTGAGCTCTCCGTGTGTTTGTATGTACGGTAATGCGTTTCGTGGACGTATCACTTGTTTTCAGATTGTCACATGGCTGGATTGGGCCAATTAGGCCAATTTTTGTGTAGATTTGGCCAATTAGACACTTTGTCGTCCCGGTGAAGGATCGTTCTGCGGAGACACTAATACCGATTATACAGCGCTTCATTAAACCAGGAACTCACATCCACAGTGACTGCTGGAGAGCTTATAGTGAGTTAAGGAATCTCGGGTATTTGCATTCCACCGTCAATTATAGTGCTAACTTTGTGGACCCGGAAACAGGCGCCGACACGCAGAACATCGAACGTTTGTGGAAGGAAGTCAAACGTTAGGTGCTTCGTCCTGGGAATAAAGACGTCCACTACTCGCAGTACCTAGCCCGATATATGTTCATAAGTGAACATCGAACGGAAGAGTGCCTTCACGCCTTCCTAAGGGAAGTAGCAAAGCTCTATCCTCCAGAACAATGAAACCCAATCCAGCTAAGTTTTATTAATCTTCACATGGCTTAGTATTGCCTAACCCAACCTAACCTAACCTAACCTAACCTAACCTGTTAGCAGGTTAGGTTAGTTAATTTAGTTAGGTTAGCTAGTTTATCAGAATTACATTTTCCTGGTGTAGTTTTCTCTGCTTTGTTGGAATTTGACACACATTTCTTGTGCAAATGAGTAGAAACACTCCGTATTTTGGAATGGAAAAAAAAAAAGTTTCTATTCATTTGCACAAGAAATGGGTATCAGATTCGAACAAAGAGAAAATTACACTAGAAAAATGTAATTTTGATAAAAAATGTAGTTCCTGTGTCCAGCCAAATATTTACCAAAATGGGTGGTATGAATATACGAGAATATAAATGTTATGCTGAGATGCATGTGATACACGAGTTGGTTGCGAGTTTGGTGAAGGTTTGTCAGACAATATGATTGCATTGTATGAAGTTGGTTGGTTGTGCTCCGTACAAAATAAAGAGACAGTGGACTAACATGGAGAATAAAAATTGCAAGGCTGAGTGTGAATGAAGTGCAACACAATAAGAAAAATAGTGAAGTCCTTGGTGAGATAGGGGATAAATTAATACATGTACAGAATATGTGGAATGATTACATGGAAAGCTTAGTGAAGACATCTGATTTAGATGCGTGTGCATAAAATAGTGAACTGAAAGTTGATTGTGTGGTGAAAGGATGTGAAAAAAAACGTAAATAAAGAGAATCTAGGAAGGATTGTTACAAACGCAACCTGGCAATGATTAAAAAAGAAGATA
The DNA here is from genome assembly GCA_023014485.1 of Bathynomus jamesi. Classification (NCBI taxonomy): domain Eukaryota; kingdom Metazoa; phylum Arthropoda; class Malacostraca; order Isopoda; family Cirolanidae; genus Bathynomus; species Bathynomus jamesi. The sequence goes on from JAJOZX010009345.1 coordinate 80,581, forward strand.
CGAGTCGCGCAAAGAATGCAAGAACAATGTTAAGCGAGTGGTATAAAGAAGTAGAGAGAGAATGGATGAAGATTAAGAAAAGGTGAACGAGTAGTATGCGGAAATTATAAAATTATTTTGGTAAGAAAGGGTGCAAAGTCCAGTCTGAAAAAATGAGACAAAAATGTTAATGCGTTCGTGCAAGACAAGCGAAGACGCGAAAGGTTCTACATTTCAGTAGTATTTTCCTAACTTTTCAAAACAAAATTCTACTGGACATTCCACGCATTTCGGATTTCCCGAAATACCCATATCCACTCGAATCATTATACTACCCAAAAATGCATTTTCACACTTGCAGTTAAAAGATAAATTTAGCGCTTATCTGTCTATGAGTACGAGTCACTGACAGCTAAGAGTGGATACACAGACGAGTAAATCATCAATATTCACGTGTTAACATTTTAAATTAAGGCACTTGCTGAAAAAATGAAAGTTTTAAACTTCAACGGCAGTAATATGAAATTAAATTTCCAATTTTGAAATTGCCCAAATTTTTATTTCTCAATTGAAAATTCTGTTCTCAAATTACATTAATCTCTGATGAAAAAATCTACTTTCCGATTCATGAGAGTCCTTTTAATAGTTTTTTCAACAACGTAATCACACACATAGGCACTCTCACTGTCGCACAGTACCCTAAGATTTACAGTCGTGTAACAGCAGCTTCAAATATCAGCCAAGACTTTCAACTCAAAAGAAATTAACGTAATCTAACAATTTCTCATTCTGATAGAATTCGAAGTAATTTTAGGGTGAAATTTTTAAACAAAATCCTACCGGAACAATGCCTTACTTTATTTTCTGCAGCTTCTCTTTCAATGTCGGAATTAAGTTGAATGAGAAGAGAAGAATCAGTTGCCCTCTGAAGCCAAATAATATCGGAGTCACCCTCATTAAAGGTGATAAAAACTTTCTCACGCGATGTCAATGGAGGTTGTAAAGCGAGCTTCTCAAATGTCACATCTGTTCAGTGATAGAAAATCGGCTCATGAAAAGTTAACAACAAATGTTTTCAATATAGTAAATACTAAATAAACAATGATACTGAGTGAATTTTGCCTTCATATATCTAAATGGAAAAGCAATCTGCCACACCTCTTTGATCTTCCTCTCCATTAGAACTTTTGTTGTCGGTCTCCAAATCCATACGACTAATGTTAGTAACGGGGGGTCCTTACACGAGGAAGAAAATGTAGTATTTTCCGGGGCTTCCTTTAGCTTCTGGCAGGAAGAATTTGATTTTCGGCTCCTCAAACTCCAGAAGTCTGGGTCACTTCCTTTGTAGTTGGCCTTAGTGTTGATGGATTCGGAATGAATTGTTGGGCTAGTTTTCTTTTCCTCTTTGTTTGGGGACCACCGAGGCAGACCATTTCGCTTTGTACGTCCCGCTGGGTCTGCGTCCCTCCAGTTCAGACGTTCAGAATCTGCGTCCCTCCAGTTCGGACGTTCAGAATCTGCGTCCCTCCAGTTCGGACGTTCAGAATCTGCGTTCCTCCAGTTCGGACGTTCAGAATCTGCGTTCCTCCAGTTCGGACGTTCAGAATCTGCGTTCCTCCAGTTCGGGCGTTCAGACTTCTCAGGAGAACTAAAAAGAATGACATCTATGAAACTTTGTGTGAAAAATGTGTATCAACAAAATACAGGGTGTCCATAAATTATTCACCCCATTATAAACCTTAATAAATTCGTTATTATAGGAGCTATCTTAAAACGGTTTGCGGCAATTAATAACACAACTCAAGAAATTTTTGTTTTAATTCAGTAAACCTCCACGTGAGCCCCATTGGTAGCACGAAGAACATCAAGGCGATAGATGATTTCGTTCCAAACATTAAGAAGCATGTCTTGTGTGATGGAATCTAATGTCTCTTCAATCCGGTGTCTTAATTCTGTGATGTTATTAACCTTCTTTGCATACACTCTGTCCTTTGTGTAGCCCTATAAAAAGAAATCCAGAGGCGTGATATCCGAGGAACGAGGAGGCCATGGAATAGGGCCATCTCGCCCGATCCAACGAGAAGACAACGTTTCATTGAGGAACCTCCGCACTTCTAATCCCCAGTGTGGCGGTGCCCCATCTTGCTGAAAGAACACACGGGGCTGCATATCCTCAAGCTGAGGTGCAGCATACCATTCAAGCATATCTAGGTAATTTGTAGCCTTCACAGTGTTCTCATGGAAGAAAAATGGTCCAATCACACGGTTATGGGAGAGAGCACACCAAACGTTTATCTTGGGACTGTTGCATTCGTGTTCAATAAATTCATGCGGATTTTCTGATCCCCATATACGGCAATTGTGTCTGTTGACTTTACCAGACAGATGGAATGTCGCTTCATCACTGAAAACGACATTGTTCAAAAAATGCTGATCTTCATCAATATGGTCAAGAATGTCAACAGCAAACTGTACCCGTTTGGGTTTGTCATTTGGTAGAAGTTTCTGCAAGGTTTGCAATTTGTAGGCATAAAGTTTCAACCTCTTGTGAACCACTTTATGCACTGTTGAACGCGGTATTTGCAGTTCTCGGCTTGCTCGGCGGATGGATTTTGTAGGACTTCGGATAAACGCCTCCTGAATTCCTGCTATCTTATCTTCAGACACACTAGGCCTACCAGCTCCTTTCTGATGTAGCACACTGCCAGTTTCTTGAAATTGTTTCAGCCATCGCTTGAGTGATTGCTTTGTTGGTGGGGTTTTCTGATATTCCTCCCGAAAACGTCTCTGTACAGTAATTGGAGATTTGGTTTCCCACATCCACAGCACACATTGCTTTCTCCTTCACTCTCGCCATTGTGCCCCTAGTGGATGTTCTGAGAAATAAAGAAAAACATTTCTTGAGTTGTGTTATTAATTGCCGCAAACCGTTTTAAGATAGCTCCTATAATAACGAATTTATTAAGGCTTATAATGGGGTGAATAATTTATGGACACCCTGTATATTAAAATTTTCAGTTCAAAACTATAATCTATTTTCAATCTAGGAGTCCAGCAATATTATGAAATAAGTAATTTCCAAACTCCCACTCTTCAAGGTTTCCAGGAGCAACGATCTTTTTCAGACAACCAAGATATCTATTAGTCATTCGTAATTTTTTTTTCTTTTACCCAACCACATCCAGAGTTTGCGACTTGTACTATTAATAATTATTACAATTAACAAAATTAGTTTGAAACTCTGAAAACTGGAACACCGCAATACGTGATGCAATACATTTTTTATACAGTAATAATTCCAAAACATCGTAACATTAGAAATTCAAATAATAACTAGAAATCCTTCAAGAGAGGCGAATGCGGCCTATTTTAAGAACCGCAATGGCAGTGAATGTAAATAGACCGAAATAAATGCAAAACTCGACTGTGTCTTTGAAACCGATTTTTCACTTTGGTTTTGAGTACAGTAACTTCGAAATCCTATCCTTATATATATATATATAATTTTCTTCCTCTCTCTCAGAAATAAACGCAAATGCGAGAAAAGATGTCCATGTGAAAGTGAGCCTAAGTTTTACATTAACAACACTTTCAATATAAATTAAAATCCTTTTTTGAAATTAATATACGTCTCTTTGTACTACTAAAGCAGGGCTTTTTTTTTTCGTAATTGCACTTGTGGGGGAAATACGTCGGTCAGGGGATCAGGGCTGGGGGTCTGCTGATAACGGTACACTGACGTCAAAAACAATACAGTATTTAAATAAATAAATAAAATTAAAATGATATATATATATGGTGTTTCAGAAGTCGCGCACTATAGACTTTATTCAGATTTACAAGTTGAAAAGGTTTATAAGTGATGTTTAATTACAATATATATTCAATAGGATTTTACTTCTGGGGACACGTGAAAACGATTGTTTACGCTGTAAAAATTCGTGATATCGATCATCTCAAACAACGTGTCATTCATGCCTGCGAGTCCCTGACACCAACAGTGTTAAAAGAGGTTCAAGAGTCCTGGAAAAGAAAGCTTGAACACTGCATTGTTCAGGAAGGTTACCATATCGAATATGTATATTGTAATTAAACACTTATAACCTTTTCAACCTGTAAATCTGAATAAAGCCCCTTCTCCAGTGCCAGCCCCATCCCCAGGGGCACAAAAAAAAAAAGGAATCCCGGGGCGGGAAGTCCACCTAACCTGAGAGAGGAGGAGAGAGGAGACCATCCATCGTCTAGCGCAGTAAGACGCATAATAAGATTTCATCCCAGCATCATCGGGCTTAGAAGTGTCTATCAGCCAGTTGAGGCACACAAACGCACATACATCCCCTATTATTACACACACACACACACACATATATATATATATATAACAGACGCATGTAAAGCCCCAATAGCAAAATATATAAGCATAACCACCACACAAAAAGAATACACCACCACAACCACCAATCGTCTAAGTATAGCTTACCATCACCTAACCAAACCCACCTTACTCGCGGCTTTTACTTACCAGCTCCTGATAGACCGACAAGGTTTGTAAATACGACCCAATTAATAGACAAAGCTATTAAGCATAAGCAAATAAATTTATGGGGCCAGGGGGAAGACTACCAAGGTCTCGAAAAGAGGGCAACGCTAATAATTTTTCTATTAAGCTTCTCATGGTGGAACACCACGAGGCCAATTTGACGTTGGGTGAGCGATCTTTTAAACAAAAAATCGAATATGACAAACTAAGTTTAATACAAAAACAAAATTTCACCTTAAGACAACTATAACATCATAAAAAGCATTAGTACGATTTTTAAAAAATAGAAATTAAATTAGGGGTAACTATTTTCATTTCTCGTCTTTCACCCATTTATTGTGTTTCAGTACAAATTTGTCTAAGACACCAATATATCTTTAAACCTTATTACAAAAAAATAAAAATAATATAACTTTATAATAAAAAAAAAACCTATTTCGGGGTAACTCATTCATTTTTCCTCTTACGCAACTATTTTGTTTCAATACAAATTTATCTTTAAGACACAATTATATCCTTAAACTATAACATAAAAACGTTAATATAATTTTTAAAACAAAATAGATTCTATCTGTGGAATGAGTAAGTCATATTTGGTAGAGACGCCCCCAGAATTCACGGCTCGTGGGGTATAAGAACGAATCCAAATTCTCTGGTTGGCGGAAAGTCTCGCTCTCACAAAGAAAACTCGAGTCGAATATTGGGGGGTTCTGAGGGTGGGGCCAATCGGGGTCACATATATAAAGGGGAACATTTTCAGCTGGATCCCACAAATGATTTTTATCAACGAGTAACTACACACACTCTCATCATGAACACTTCCAGTCTGACACATCAACTTTATTGCTCCCCTCAGGTCTTTGAAGACAGGGACCTCTCTGCAGGGGCTACGCTCCATCTTTTCGCAGCGGTCAATGGAGGAGACCTTCTCTCCACACAAAACGTTTCAGAAACTTGTGACGGCGGGGAAGAAGCAGCGGGAACATCCACATTTGAAATGAGAGTAGAAATAATTATGTAATAAATTAAAAACTAGCTTGTCATTCTCGAGCTATATAACATCGTATCATTCAGTGCTTATCCCTTGCAAGTGTTAATTAGTTTTATAAAAAGCCATAATAAACCAGGGTTGGCACGATTGGGCCCAATGGGTTTTTTCGAAAAAGCCCAGTCTGAAAAAACCCTATAGTTTGGGTTTTTCAATATTTCGCAAATTCTAATACTTGGAAACCTTTTTTAGTACTTTCAAATCAAGATATAAATATTTTCAACTTACTGCCAATTAGTTTTAAAAATATAATGCTATCTGATAAAGGATAAAAATATAACTAGGAAAGATGAAAATAAAACGAGTTTTTTAAATTTATCAATGTAATGCAATTAACTTTCATAATGACTGATATGCTACTCTTGGATATACTAAGTAGGTACTGAAAACCCTAAATAACAATGTACCACCCTTAACATTTAAACTGAGGCCTTAGTCTAACCAAAATAAATAATTTTTCCCGAGATTCAAAAAAAGAAAACTAATATAAAGTAAGAAAAACCTCAGACAATTACATAAGCATTGCTATGAAAATGACTAGGAACTGGATGTCCATGATGCCTTATCTACTATTCTGGTGGCTGCCCTACCACTCAAAGTCTGTACTCTCCTCTTGGACCTCTTCTGCGAGAGATGAACTTGTGTGTGCATTTTGCGGGTATTTGTACACCTTTACCAGTTTTCCCGCCTTCTCGACACCAAGTCTGTTACGAAGTTTTGTCCAGACTATACCAAAAGTAGAGAAAATCCTTTCTATAGCTGTTGAGCTTGGAGGACAGCTCAAGAGACTACAGAAGAAGGGGCAGAAATCTACTGGTAGTTTTTTATCTTTCCCTGTTCTTACCCATCAGTCCACCATTTTGCAGGATTTTCTTTGTAGGCATCGACCATGACTCCAGATTTGAAAAAATTTACTGGAGCAGCTCTAAATTTACTTTTTTTCCCCTTACACCACTAGATAGGTTAATGATAGTAAACTCTTGAATTGACGACATACCAATTACAAATTGTTTTAGCTAAACATAATAATACAATAATGTACAATTTATAACTCACCTTAAGTTTATTTATTCATTGCAGCAGCAACAGTGGACGATGTTAGACCTTGCATGTAGGCATTTGTTGTGAATTTACCGCCATGTATGCTTGGCCACTGATCAATGGCTTTGTGTGTGATCATTACAGCAGATCTAGTGCCTGGAGCTGGACCCTCCTTCACAATTCTGCACAGCTTAGTCAAATGAGATGGCTTAAGGATCCTTTGTGTTCAACAATGTAACCAAGAATGGAGAATGTCCCTTCAGCTGGTGCTTCACTCCAGGCAGTTGATCCATCTTTATCAAAATGCTTTAATATCTCTGTGATTCCTTTCCACAGCTGTTCTATATATTCTGTCAGCCAATTTATCACCGAGTCTTTTGTAAAACTACTTTCAGATCTGGTTCTGGATGGTCTAGCAAACTTCAGCAACCTGGTAGTAATCAGAACGTTTCTTGATGTATTTGTAAACTTCATTTAGGATGTAATCCTCAGCTGTTAGTTCCTTTTGCTGCCCTGTGGTATCGTGCTTAAATTCAGAAACTACATCATTTGCATTTCCTCCATTAGCTAATTTGGAAATTGTTTCCATCACTCTTAACATAACAGTTCTCCCTCCTTCTTTATAAAATATATTTTCTACAAATTCTGCACTAACTGTGGTTTTTTGAGCTACTTGCAACATAATCTTTGTTACATAGGAAATCAATACATAGAACTTGGCACTAATTTCTTTCTCTGTGGATGATCAAAAAACACACAATTTTCCACAAATCTGTCAAATTGATCAAATTCGTAATTAACCATGCGAGTATCAGATTTGAGTTTTGGTCTCTTAAAACCAATGATATTGTCAAGAACCATATTGGTATAGTCAAGGCCTGATCTCAGATTTGAAGTGTGATTCTGAATAAAGTCTAAAAGCTCACTTAGTTTACAAATTTTCTTCAATGCATCAACGTGGGCTCTGTTCACAAGATGCATTAAGTCCCATCGAAATTTGAAATTTTCTCCAAACAACTTTTTCATTTCGTTTTTAAATGGTTCGTTGTCCTTACAAAAAGCCCCATCTCCAACCATTCCAGATACCTTGGATTTAATTGCTTCTTCAGATAGTTTCAAGTGATTAGGAGACTTCAACACATCAAAAATTTCATGGCCAAATAAACTCCTGATTTGCTGCGTACTAAATTTATCCCAGCAAGTTTTACAGTCTTATCTTCTTCACTCATAACTAATACAACTAGCATGCTTAATCCCAAAATTGTTCGAATGTCAGCTGTTATTGTTACTGAAGTTTGTTCTAAGAACCACTTTACAGTTTGTTCTTTAAGTTGATTATCTAATAGCTCACAAATTGTCTCGCACGCATGTGTGCTATGATTCAAATTTCCAACCTCACAACCTGACCTATGTAATACAGCTAGAAGTACTGGATATAGAGCCCATGCAGTGTTTGTTTTCATTATGTAGTATAAGATGTTGCCACATAAGTCTTTCTATGCGTTTAGTAGTGTTCCGAGAAGATGTTTCATCACTTCATAAACAGCAGCTCTTTGATGATGCTGAAGTTTAATTAAATGTCTCTTCAGGTGGGTTTTCAGATTTCTAAACAATCTCTCTTGATTTTCTCCTTGTTTGCATACATAGGTTAAATCTTTAACATTGAAGTAACCTTTTATATTAGAATGTTTGTCTGAAGCACATGCTTTGGGGTCTGTGCAAGCTATGCAATACAATGTAAACATTTTATCATCAGAAAGCATCATCAATATCTTCTTGATTATCATCATCTTCATCTCAACAGCTATATCTACATCAGGCATATTAGTGTCACTATTTGCAATATTTTCCATTATATCACTTGGTACTGAAAATGAATCATCAGCATGCCCTAGATCCTTCTCTTCCACCAATTTGAATGTAGATTTGATCAAATCATTGTTCAGGATTTCTTGTATTGATTTACACTTGCTTAAATGGGCTATGGAAATGTCAAATTTGTTGATTTTTGCTTTATTAGATTTGGATGCAACACTTGAACTTGAAGGCATATTTTGACTCTTCCCTTTATTAACCACAACAGCTTGGTGAGTTTCTTTTGTTAGCCGCAAAATTGCATTCAATGTCTTCTGGATTTGGGAATTTTCAAATTCCTCTAAAGCAGTTTTGTTAGTCTGATGCGCAGATTCCTCACTTACCTTTTGTTTCTTAGGTGGAGGAGAAGCACTTTCTTCAGTCTGTGAAACATCTAGTGAAAAAGTTTCATTTTCTAGATTAGCAGTTGATGAAGTTGGTTCATTTTTCTGAGGTCTAGCACTAGCACATTTTGTGAACAAACTAAATGACTGCTTTGCCGTATCTCTTTGCTGCACTTCATCCTGGTATTTCTTTACTGCAATATCTAAGCTGTGGGCCCAAACTCTGGGACCTCTTGTATTGTAACAAATATTTTTTTTGGAATTAAATGTTCCTCCCAGTTTGCTTCTTTGAAATTTGTTCTTGCATTGACCACAAAAGTAACCCCTTTTAACACCCTCACTTTTCTCTCCAACTTCATCAATATTAGGATCCATTATTGATTATTGACTACCTGAAAAAATACAAAATAAGTAAAAGTTAGTAAATATAGTATGGTAAAAGTGGGTAAAAGTGAGTAAAAGTAAGTAAATATAGTACAATGAAAGTAAGTAAAAAGTAAGTGCTTTAAACTTAGTAAAAGTAAGGAAGAGTAAGTAAAAGTAGTAAGTTAAAGTAAGTAAAAGTAAGTTTAAACTTAACTAAACTTTTCAATTCTAGAGTCATGGTGGATTACTTAAAACCGCACAAGTAATTATCTGGCCAATTTATCAAACCTGGCCGAGATCAATGGAACATAGTCAATCCTGATAATTTTATATTAAAAAAATATACGTTTTAATAAAATTTTAATTATCAAAACATTGAAGCTTAACAAAAAATAAAAATAATTGTTAAATATGGAATTACCAACTAAACTTAAAATAACTAAATTTGTAATTTCAAAAAATTGGTTTGTACAAGAACGTATACGCAAAAAAATTGCATAACGTCTAGCGGATGAACAAAACCCAAACCCAAATTTACTTTTTCTCATGGTCAAATTTACTGGAGCAATGCTCCCAAGATCCCAGGAATCTGGAGTCATGGCATCGACAACCTGTGAAGAAAACATCACGAAAGTAAGATTCATCCTTAATTTTGAAGGCCATGAACCCAACCAGAAAATCTGGTTTGTTACTTGCAATCCACTCTTCCGCACTGTCTTCCTCTTCTTGAGAAAGTCCTGCACTCATTCTGAAAGGATCCATCAAATTAGCAACGTAGAAGAATGGCGCCAGTGCTTGTTGTTTCCTTTTGTTGAGAGTGGTTATGTAGGGCGCCAAGTTTTTTTCTTTGCACAAGCCATTCCACACCTGCACTACTGTCGACAGGTTCGCTGAATCACTCTGCAGCTATTGATGAAAGAAGAAATGTAGAACACTATTAAAAATGTTATTTATTCATTCAAACTATACTAAGCCATTGTTTTGTAGTTACCTTTCATGTAACAATTACTAGCCTATGCATTGAAAATTAATATGCGTGGTACACTGAAATACTGGTAAGTATATGTTTTCAAGTAGCATATCATTGCATGCCACTATGTGCATAACTAAACAATTTTTTGGACTAGTCTCCAACTGCTTACCTCATTCCACCGATTGCTTATTCACTATCTCCATGTACTTGTAGAAGTTCTTTACAAACGTGTCAACACGCTTTCTGAGAATTCCAACGAGTATCATTGGGAATCTGGGGCAAAAATTCCCCCCCTCCTTCAGCCAGGCCTAAAAAATTGAATGAAAATACCAAATCATTAATTTACACTCTCATCAGTTATGAACAAGAATCAGAAGTGTGTTTTTTGTGAGGCTGATCACATTTTAAAAATTATGGTATCAAATTCAAAATATTGAATATGAAATTTATAAAATTTATTTTAGTTGAAACTGTTTTTTGCCTACCTTTGGTATCTACATCCCTGGAATATAAAATAAGAAATATGATCTACAATATAAACATTTGGAATGGGTTGCTCAGAAAAACTGCCAAATACATACATGAAGTTGGTGGTGGTTACGAAAATACTTCTGAACTTGGACAATGTGCTTCAGTACAGTGTTTGGAGACACCTGCTTCTCAACAAGATTCAGGTAATGAGCGGAGCATCCATAGGTAAGAATTGAAGGAATTGTTCAGCTAGGAGTTCCTTCATCCGAATCATCTTGCTTTCATTATCAGTGCATAAAGCAAATACCTAGGAGAAAAGAAAAAACAAATTAATGATGTTACACAGTCACAATTTGGGTTTCTGTTCTATTGTATTGGAAAAATGTAATGAAGTATTGACCATTTAGGCTAATAGAGCAATTTTAATTTAATATCAATGTGTTGTTGCTTAGGCTACATATAGTCATTTTGTAATGTTTATCTCATAGAAGATACACTATACTCTCAACTATTTGTTTAGTTATTTAAATGTACCTATGTTTAGCAAATTATGTTTAATACAAAAACTATCAGCTACTTACATCCTTTTCCATAGGTGTTTTTTACTTGCTGAATGCTCTTCGCTGCAATTTCACAACAGAACTCCGCTGTTTTCTTTTCAGTACCGCAGTCATGAGTAGTTAGCAGGTAGGAACTTTTTCCAGTGTGAATTGATGACGCAATTATGGGATCATTTTGCACTGATGACCATCCATTCTGAAGGAGTGATTGTAGATTCACTCAAGTCATTTTTCATGTTCTCTTCAATTGTTGAATGAACTTCATCCAGCAACTTTCCTGCTAGATCCTTTCTTGATGGAGGGTGATAACCTGGTCTCAAGTTCATCATTTCCTTATATTGCTTTGATTCAGCAGCTCTGAAACCAATGCTGTCAGCATAAAAGAACTTCGCTACTTGCAGGTCAATGTGTTTCCCTTGTGATTCTGTGGTCTTGCAGGCATAACCAAAAAGGTTATTTTGAACCAGTTTAACTTTTTTTGGAGTTGGAGACATGACCTCTAATTCTGATCTTGAAGCTGTTCCTTGTGATGCCTGCAAGGTGCTTGATATAGATGGTGACGTTGGTGAGAAGTGGAGAATCTACTGGTGAAGCTGTAGACCCTCGACTCTGGTCAGGTGATGTTGATGCATGACTTGAGCCTCCCTTTGATCCATCATCTTCGTGACAATTCCTATTGTCACAGTTGCCGAGATGTGCTCTTATACGTTCTACCTTGGATGTCAGCTCTAATCCACAGTGATTACACTTTATTTTGCTAGTTTTCTATTCGGGACACTTCAAGCCACTCACTCGCTTGCTTGCTTGCGACCACTACCTGGTAACCTAGGCATTTTAATACAATATTGGATATGACTTCTGTGATTAAATTTCTGTGTGAGGAAAAATATCATAGAAGTAAACAAGTTACATTGATTTTGAAAACTGCATTGCAAACACAATTTAGTTTCTTTCTCCAGAAGCAAGCACAACCAACACTACCGGTCAGAGTCAGACACAATAGTGACACTTAGCAACTCAGAGTCTGAGGAGTGAGGACTGAGGTAGACTCCAAATGTGCGTATTGAATACAGCATACTCATTACATACATGTTCCATATGCGTTTGGTTCAAGGTTGTCTAGCAAAATGAGTACTGTACTTGGAAATATGTCTCAAATGGGTTGCTAACTTGCTTGCCAAGTTTATTCCTAGTCTGCTTTGTATTTTTTGGGAAGGGTAATGGCCTAATGAGTATTCAGACAAGGTAAAACCAGTTATAATTTTGATTTTGTTATCTATTTTGATGGCTGTTAATGGTGATTCTTTATATTATCCTTTAATTTTAGACAAAGTGGAAGCAGGAATACAAGATCGTAAAGATGTATACATTTACGATTTGTCAACATTATAAAAAAAACCAACTGGACTGGGTTTTTGTGAAAAAGAGAACAAGACGGTGTATTGTCATCACTTTATTAAATGATAGAAATCACGTTTTATAAATTAGTACAATTAAGCTTAAATTAGTTACAGATTTAGCATCCAAAAAATAAGCTAGAGCACAAGACTAACGTTATTGGGGACAACTTACACTTTACGTACACTAACATGAGTGATAGTGAGCGTGAAGATTTTGACCGCTACTACAGCAGTTTTAATGAAGCCAATCCTTACAATATAGCTGATGAATGTGAGCGTTATTGTGTGAATGATGTGCACGTGCTTCCAGGCCTTTAGAAGGATGTACATATACCGTTTCAACTGCGATCCGCTGCAAGTCGCAACCACGATCGCCTCGTGCTTTACTATGTTCGAGAACAATTTCATGCCTAAAGACACCTTAGCCGTCATTCACAGAAACAACCCTCGCAGTTATGGGCACAAGGCTATTTACTGGCTCATACACATACAGCAGCAGACCGGAGTATACATGAAACACGCCCGCAACACGGGAGAAATACCCATTAAGGCCAATGGTAATGCTTTTTGGGTTGATGGTCTAAGTGAAGACCGTGCCTCTGGTGAGATTGTGTACTCCTTTAACGGTTGCTGATGGCATGGATGCCCACGTCCTGAGTGTGGAATCGTAGGATATATTCACGGTAGATCTCCTGCCGATAGTCTTGCATGGACCCGCACCCGCGACCAGCTCATAGGCTCCCAGTTCACTCAAGGTCTTGTGGGAGCACGAGTATGATGCACGGATGGAATCAGATGAGCAGTACTGCGAAGAAATAAAAACCATCAAGCGTTCAATGGTGTTGGATCCTCTCAAATGCGGTGATAGTTTGTTCGGAGGGCGTACAAACCCATTCAAGCTATACTTTCCTCCTACGGAGGGCGTGAAACTCCATTACTACGACTTCTGTTCTTTATATCCCTACGTGATGAAGAACCACCCGTATCCCGTAGGTGCACCTGAAAAACTGGTGGGACCTGACCTGATCGAGGTGTTCTCAACAAATTTGAACAGTATTATTATTTCGGGCTCTCTTTCGTAGACGTGCTCCCCCCCCCTCACAATTTATGGATGCCGGTCTTACCCGTCATTATAGATCACAAACTCGTGTTTCCCCTCTGTGAAGTGCGCAGAGGAGAATAACGGGTCCTGTAATCACACAACCAACCAGCGGAAGATCAGAGGTGTATACACAAATCCTGAGCTCTCTCTAGCCGTCCGCCATGGTTACAGAATATTGAAGATATATGAGGTGTGGAAGTTTCAGAAGCTCCTCCCCAACCTTTTCACGCCGTATATAAATACTTTTTTGAAGGATAAAGTAGAAGCATCAGGATACCCGCGAGGGATACAACTTGACCGGGCCCAAATTGTTAAGAACTTGGCAAGCGCTTTAGTGCAAAGTTGTGCCCAAATAGTCTTTGGGGCAAGTTTGCATAACGAGGTGTGGGATTATGCCAATACCCCCGATAAAGAGGTCGTGGAGATCGTGAATGTTGGTAACACGTACATAATAAAGTACATCACCACCGGACTGGCCACAGATACCTCACGTGTTACAAACATACCTGTAGCCAGCTTCACAACGGCATACGCACGCATCAAGCTTTGGGGACTACTGCACTCTCTTGGGCGGAGGGTGCTGTACGCTGACACAGATAGCGCAATATTCACAGAGAGGGAGGGTGAATACATGCCGCCTCTTGGGGAATTCCTCGGAGAGTTGACTGACAAGATCAAGGATGAGTATGGTGATGGTGCATACGCTGACTCCTTTGTATCAACAGGGCCAAAAACTTATGGGGTATGGGTAAGAATGGGGAAAGAGCCGAAATATATCGTGAAGGCGAAGGGCATCACGCTTAACCTGGCGAATCGACGGGTCGTTAATTTTGACTCGTTGAAGGAGCTAGTGTGCTTAGAAGATGAGGGTGACCAACCACCCCGACTGACTGTAGGGACCCACAATTTTCGGGCACAGAAACTTGGGGGCGTGAAGGAACTTAGGGGGCACAAAGATGTGTCGTAACACCTATAGGAAACGTTACCAAGTGCCTGGCACCTATGATACCGTACCCTTTGGGTACCATAGTAATTGAATGTTATATTATATAATATATGGTTTGTTAACGATGTTTATTTTATTATGTATATTTGAATATGTAAATAAATCAGGTTTCAATTTGTGTGTGTGTGTGTGTGTGTGTGTGTGTGTGTGGTGTGTGTGTGTGTGTGTGTACAGGAAAATGTCCTAAGCTCCTCCCACTGTAAGATCAATCAAAGGGTCACGTAACTCCTGCTACTACCTGGGCATATCTCTACCCCTGCGTGCTCAGTTGGCCGCTGCAAGCCCTGGATCTCAGACGTATATTTGAAGAATTCTCACCTAGAGGAAAAATAGTGATGGCGACCTTTGATACTGCGTGTTCGACGTTTATGAAGTGGTATTCGGTAAAGTCGGAAGATGTGGTAAATACTGAAAGACGGCATAGCCCTTCTTCCTTTGTGACTTTTAAGGCTACATTGAACCGTGCGAACCGTGGAAGCTTGAGGAACAAGATGTTCAAATACTCTATGGATATTCTGGCGAGAGCATTGCCGGATTTCGCGGCACAAACGATGTAATGGACTACGTTGTACGGCTAAACTGTATAAAAGCGTACATATACCGTGAAGTGAAAGAAACGTGTGCAGAAGAGAAGCAACGGGTATGGGTAGCGAGTCTTGTTGAGTGGTATGACAGGCGGTATTGTCATGCTGCATCATACCGAGTACGCGTACCCTGCGGCTGAGAATGTAAATCTCGTCATAATGGATAGTCTAAAATACTTTTACCACTACATTCATATATATCATGACGGGATTTGCAGTGAGGTTGTGGCTAAAGCACACTGAGTTTTTAATAGAATTTAGAGACGAGTATCGACTGTTAAACAAAAAGGATAAATATGGGCACATGTTTCTCTCAAATAGTGTGCCGGATTGTTAATAAAATGTGTTTAGTTTGTGGAAATGAACAAAAATGCCTAGTGCGCATTCCGATAAAACATTAAAACCGATATTGCCCCATGTATCGGAAAAATTCTGATTGCCCGGTATAATGGGTATAAATACTCGCATGATTCTTTCATGCTGGAACAAACCCGTACACAAAACAGTAACGCTTGGTATTACTCACTCCACACCTGTCTCCGAGCCAAACCGCGCACCGGTTGCTCATAGTCATCTCAGAGCTTCACCCAACTGGACGTGCACTCTCATAATAGAAAACGATGAAGCTTCCTTTGAGCAGCATTCTCAATGCCGTATACGACGTGTCCGTGACGAAGTCATTGCGTGTTCAGACGTAAAACCGGTGTCATTAACTATATACTTGAAACGACTTGTAGACAAGCAAACTCTGGTAAACGTAATGTTGTTTATTTAAGTGTTGAGGAGATGAATAGTCTTCGTGATAATTGAGAAGTGGGATGAGGATCATTATAAAATACCTGCAGGTGTAGAGGTACAAGAAGAGAACAGATTAGTGATACCCCCTCATATGCCATTGTTTGTACGTTGTGCATAAATAACGATCAGCCATGCATTGATATACGACTGATGTGGAAAAATGCATCTGATAATAACATTCTTGTCCCCACACGAAACCGCTTCATCCTCAACAGAATGTTTGAAATCGTCGGTTTCGACAAGCTAAAGCCTATATTAGACGCATGTGTTACGGATATGGTTTATTTTGATAAGGTTCTTGAATACGCCTACATGGCGAGAATGGTATAGAGCTGGAAGCTTATTTAAAAGGTTTAGACTCTTCGAAATATCATGAACTTTGGTCAAAGGACTTGAGCGGTACAAGGCAGAGCTCGCCTACACTGTTCACCCTGAAGAATTGTATCTTTATATAATGAGCAGCTGTCGTTACGACTTGGAAGATTATTTCAACGGCCGCTATGGGTTGTGAAGAAGAGTTCACGATTAAAAAGCTCGGATCAGTAAAAAAAAAAAACCCTCCATTGGAAAGTTTATAAACTTGAATTTAATAATAATGATGTGGCTAACGACGCCCTCTTTGTGCGTAATTTTGATTGTATTCTGTCCGTCTTTAAAGATAATTTGCCAAACAATTGTAAAGTGGGCACAAAAATAGTATTGAACGAATTGAAGGCCCTTTACATTGAGTATAGGTGCTCGCACACCTGAGTGGTGAAACAATGTTAAATCGCATTTATTGCATAGTACAAAGCAACAATGATGTAACTGTAGATTCGATCACGTGCGAGTTTAGTATTTTACTTAAGCGCAGTAGAACATAGTGTATATATTTTGATGTATATTATTTTAAGTTTATATAAGTATGTATTTGCTCGTACATATATTAAATGGGTATATAGTTTTACCCTGTACTATTATTATTATTATTTTATTCAAGTTTTGGTGTTTCTATATATATATATATATATATATATATATATATATATATAATATATATATATATATATATATATTGTGTGTATTTCCTCGTACATATATTAAATGGTTATATAGTTTTATCCTGTACTAATATTACTGTTTAAGAATGTGATATATATATCGTTTAGTGTGTGTATTTTTTATGTATATTATTTTTGAATGTATATTTATCTCCTATATATTTCATGAATTATTTCCCTTAACTCTCTAAATAAACAGAATGATGTAATGGTGTTTTATTAATTCTTTTGGTTGTATATATAAACGATATTAAGGAATAACTGGGAAGATGGGAATATATATATACATATATATATATATATATACACACACATATACAGGGTGTCCGAGAATTATCTGTACAATATTTGGCTGTTATTAAAAGTCAACCATGAAGTGTAGAAATTCCAGTGTTGTCCCATTTTACAGAGAATCTCATTAAGTTTTTTCTGATACCACGTTTTGACAAGTTTTTTAGAAATGTACGCGGGTGACAGACATTGATGATTTAAAAGCAAGAATCACAGCTGCTATTGAGCGAATTGATGTGGATATGCTGCAGCGTACATGGCAACATTTGGAGTATCGATTGGATGTTTTGCAAATCACTAATGGTGCACATATCGAATGTTTGTAACAACGTTACTTTAATAAAAGAAACTTTTGAAAATACAGATTCTAAATAATCTTGTTTAAGAATTTTACGCGTGTTATCAAGAATTTTATTAAAAGATGAAATTGTACAGATAATGTTCAGACACACTGGAATTTCTAAAAAACTTGTCAAAACTTGGTATTAGAAAAAACTTAGAGATTCTCTGTAAAATGGGACAACACTGGAATTTCTACACTTCATGGTTGACTTTTAATAACAGCCAAAAATTGTACAGATAATTCTCGGACACCCTGAGTATATATATATATATATACAGTATATATATATATATATATATATATATATACACACACACACACCAAGTGGCTGGTTACTCCTCCTAAGCCATCTCTCTCTCAAGTTAGGTGGACTCTTCCAGCTTGCTGGGGGATTCCCCTCTATTTTTTTGTCACCCTGGTGGGGGGAGGGGGGCAGTGGGGAAGGGGGTTGGCACCTTGCAACATTTGATCGACATTGCAATTGCTCTGCACTCTACCTTTTTTCAGGCATACTACTGTGCGCGACTTGAGACACCCTGTATATTAAAATAAAATATATAAAAAATAATAAAATATTATATTATATTATATTAATATTAAATTTATATAAGTAATAACACAAACACTATATAACTTTCACAGATCTGTATGGTGTATGTATAGGGTGACCAGACGTCCTGCACTTTGCAGGACTGTCCCGCAAAAAACATTGACCAATGCGGGACAATGCAATGTCCCGCATTCTTGTATTTATGCAATTTTCGTACAAATGAAATGTAATTTGTATTCATTATCGTAGATCTGGCATCCGCGCATCCCCCCATAAACGTTTTAAAACTTTTTTGAAACCTCCAGTACGACAGACCTCGACGGCCGACGTTCGTCAGTTAAAATTTTGAATTATAATGGTGTTGACGTGTTATTTAATTGTCAGAGTACCCATACATTTTAAAAATGACTTCAAAAAGAAAGTGCACTTTCAATGAAGATTTAGAAAAGAATATCCTTTTATTAAAAAAGCAAAGAGTGAGAGTACGGTGAAATGTATTAAATGTTTTTCTACTTTTTCAATTGCAAGTGGTGGGAAATGTGACATTAAACGTCATTTAAACTCTACTAAGCATAAACAAGCTGATGCCTGCGCTTCATCAAGTAGGCCTTTGACAACGTTTTTACAGAGTAAAGATTTTGATGAAGAGAAAAAAGTGTAAGGTAAGTAAACTATATAAAATTACTTTTTGGTAGTACAATTATTTGTCCGTTATATATCTTTGAAAGATAAAGTAAAATGCCTATAGAGTGCTGCAAAATGCTTTTAAAAGGTACTGGTTGACCTGCGGAGTGTTATCGAGATGATATACGAGTATATTAGTGTACCACTGGATCCGCCCCGCATTGGGATCGCAAAAATCTGGTCACCCTATGTATGTATGTATGATGTACAGTTTTTGTTATCTGATAATACAGGTGTACGGCATCTGAATAAACAGTAGCTCAATGTATGTAAGTCTATGATATGGATCCGAATATTTCACTTTTTCCTTTGTTCCCTTTGCCTTTTTCATTATTTACAAAAAACGGGGTTCGGGGGAAGATTCCTCCCAAACCTTCTGGAAAAAAAGCCTTGTAAAGCCAAGTAAAATAATCTGAGCTAAGATACTTATATTGCAAAAAAATACATCTGACTTTTAAAATAATTTGCACAGTAGATATGCACTGCACAGTGCACAACCTAACAAAATATGTGAAAATTAGAATTTTAGAAGAAATATTTAATAAAATGAGTAAAATGTTAAGGAAAAAGCAATAAACTGAGTAAGTAGGAGATAAGGGGACTCGAACGGAAGTCGCGTGGTTACAGCCACAGCTCCTACCGAACAGAAATGGATTGTTCAAGCGAGGTCAATATTTATAACGTTTGTTTGACCATGCTCCATTCAACAATCGCGCCTTTATAAAGCACACGCGTTTTCAGTGCAATAACCGCACTTTCTTGTCATACAGAAAGGAGAGGTCAAGGGCAAATGGTCGCAAAAACGGCCCCCGCCCCCACCGTAGAGGAAGAAGAAAATCAAATCAAGGTCCAAGGTGTTTGAAATGCCTGGACAGTAGACAACGTTTCAAAGATTGGAGGTCATAAACAGGTGGAAAGATAAATTCAGGAAGATTGTTCCAGAGTTGACCGGTTAAGTAGATGAAAGATTGAAAATACCGATTAACCCTTGCGTTACAGAGTTGGACAGAAAAGGAATGAGAAAGTGTCGAAAGTCTGGTACTGCGTGGTCTCCTTAAAGGAAAAGGTATGGTTACGAGAGTTTAGAAGAACAATGTCCATTATAATAGCGATAGTAAAGAGAGCGAGGGATTTTAGACAGTAAGAGATGGGGAATTGATGAGACAAAAAGCCTTTCATTCCACCTGTCAAGTAGAGATCTGTGGGTTGAGCCACCCCACACACGAGAAGCGTACTCCATACAGGGGCGGACAAGACTCCTGCAAAGAGAGCAACTGAGTTGGGGTAAAGAAACCGCGGAGCTGGTACAACACACCTAACCTCTTGGAAGCTGTTTTTAGCGAGATATTATATGTGACGAGAAAAAGAAAGGCCAAGAACGTTAAGAGAAGAGGAAGGACTGAGTTGTGTATTGTTGAAGGTAAGGGGACAGTCGTGTGGAAGATTGTGACGAATAGATCGACGAAGGAAGTTTTTTTGAGGCATTGAAAGCCACACGGTTTATGCCTGATGAAGGAATTTTTGGCGAGTAGAAGAACAGATTTTGCACGATTCCGGACAGAAATATAAGCGAAGTGAGAGTCAGGAGTTGGATGGCGATGGTACCTTCTGAAAGGTACAGTCACGGATAGCATTGGAATAAGCAAGGTTAAACCAAGGTTTTTTTTTTTTTTTTTTTTTTGCATTAGTAGTAGGAATCGAATATAGAATGTACGCCTCCATGCCCGAGAGAATCGCTTCCGTGATGCGCTCAGCGCATTCGTGAGGGCCCTGGCCACAGAAGCAGTAATCTTTCCCTGGGAAATCACAGAAGTACTGCCTAAGGGCCTCCCAATCAGCGGCACCAAAGTGCTAAAGGCGTCTCTTCTTGGGAGGATCCAAAGGCCGAACTAGAGCAATAAGACAAGAAACAGATATAAAATTGTGATCGGAGGAGTCCAACAGATGAAAAAAAAGTTTGACAGAGTAAGAAGGATGAGAGGAGAAATAAATCCAAAATGTTGGGCCTATCTCCAAGGCGAATGGGGATACGAGTTGGGAGGTGTATTTAAAAAGTGCGCCCAACATTTAAATTATTTGCATTAAATACAGTAACATATGGTACAGTAATAATCAAATCAAATACATACTTTAGTGTTACTTCGGGCGAAAACTTTTTACCGCTCTAAATTGTGAATAGAAGACGTACAAGTGTACTTAATTCACGAGTAAATCCCAACTAAAAGTGCCACAAGATTTTAAAAATGATACACAATGTTACGATATGTTCAGTACACAGTCGTATAATGGGAATTACGTTATTTTGCTTACTTCTTTGCAGATTACCCTGGCCAGACAGAAATGCCCTCTAACTGAACTATCATATTTTGTGAATTTTCTTGCACATATTTTTTTTTATAATCTTTTTTGTGTTCGTGTGTGCACTGTTTTACGAATGTTGGGTTGTTTTTCTTGTTAAATAATCACCTATCTATAACCTTTTCGTTTTTATGGCTTAAATGAAGACTGATAACGTCTTAGACTGAGCCTGTTCCTCCCCTTCCCGGCGGGAATCTAATACAGTTCAGTACAGAGGCGAGTCACCACCACCGTGTGAAGATTGCAGATCCCGTGACTAAATGGGTACATTAAATATTAACAGATTTGCTTCTCTTCCAAAAGCAGTGGTGTAGGAGGGGACCCACAAAACGTACGAGCCTGTAGTGATCCTTTGTGAAATTAATTGGTAAGCGGAAAGCTTGATATTTCATCAAGCCGAGTAAACCCTTGCCAGATTCAGCCACAACAATGTTCTATATATTTCAAAGCTTATCTATTTCCAAATTCTTATGGAAATTATAAAAAATAAATAGAAAGACTGATGCCAATTAAGTTATCAAGTGGTCCAACAAGTGCGTTATTTTATATTTTATTTATTTTACCTATTCGGTTACTCCTAATTATGCAGTTATCCAAATCAAGACTACTGAACAATAAAGCAGAGTGAAAGACTATATTGAACGAAACGTACAACAAGAAAACGAAGCAATCTTTCTTACCAAAGCTTAAAGCCAGTGGCTTTCCACTCTTGAACTGCAGTTCCATTAACGTTGCTGACCAAGTCTGAAGTTTTGAGAATGGGAACCTAGTTGTTGAAGAAATGAATGATTAGAGACAAATTGAAACTAGTACTAATAGCTTTTTGAAATTTGGACAGTGTTAAATGAATAAAGTCAATCTGTGGCAAGTTCGCTTCTAGTACAATGTGGGTGTATATACAGTAAAAGGTTCGTATTCACCGTGAACGATATATTCTTACAAAAAAAATAAAAGGCAACAATTTAAGATACTTTAGATGATTAACCCTTTGACTGCGGTCAATAGACGTCAACAGAGGTTATTAATTTGTTCATATTTTTTGCGCATACACTGATATTGTGGCTAACGAAAGCCGCAGTGCGAGGGTTAATATATGAACTTGAATAAAAGTCTTGAGCGTCCAGTAGCTCAGTGGTTACGGTGTCGGGCTCTGAACGGTGAGGCTCAGAGTTCGTTCCCAGCCGCTGGCACTGGGTTAGGTTGAGCTGGCCACTCAACCCGTTTCTGCTCAGCTTCTGGCGACCCTTGGGGTACGCGCGCGCATACCCTAGTTTGGGAAATGAGCTCTCTGGAATAAAGGTTCTAGGCAGCAGTCTGCTTCGATTTTTTCTTTTTGGGGTGGGGATCGAAGGGCAAACTCCGCACCTCTTATTTACAATGCTTCCCGATATATCAGCGAGGTTAAGCGACGTTGGGTCTGTTCCAGTGGTTGGATACGTGACTGTACTCTATACAGTACAACCCCAAACATCATCATTATTATTATTACTTAAAATGGTATAACGAAGAACAAATTAACAGAGTTTAATCAATCAATTTTACGATATATATTTCTTAAAATTTTTTGTTCTTAATTTCATCCACATATAATGCGGGGCTCCAATAAACCTTAGCCGCCCCCCCCCCCCCGCCCATGGCCTAAACCATTAGAGGTACAGTAAAACTAAACATACCTTACAAAAGAGAATTTAATCCTGCATTTAATGAGAAACAATTAAAACTTGGTGTTCCCGCCATTGGCTTCCAAGACAGCCTCAATTCGCTTTGGGTAGCTTGCCAAAAGTGACGTGAATAGATCTTGATCGTTACGCAAATTTGCTAAAACAGTTCCAATGTGTTGGTTGCGTCATTGTATCCTTCGAAAATCGATTTGCTGTAGGTTCTTGAAACGAGACACATTCAACCTCGTCCTTTATAACTGATCCAATGTGTTCACAGACGTTCAGGTCAGGAGAATTTCCTGGCCATTCTTCATTTCCAAAGAAATCGATCTCATGGTTCCGCAACAACTGTTGAGTGGCTAATGCCTTAAAGCAGGGGGCCTTATCGTGCAGAAGTGTGACCTGATCGACATCTATAACATTGTTTGGGTTTCTTAGAAAAGGAATGACATGTTGGGATAGAATAATATCACGAAAATACTGTCCATCCCAACTCTGACCATTTGGCTTCAGCACCCACATGAGCTTCTTTGCAGTGAACAAAACAAACACACCAACACAGTCTGGACTTTTTAATAATTCGCGATAATGTTCATTGTCATCGATTTCATCTGGTGTTGTGGCCCACACTCGATCATTTTGGTAGTTAGGCCGACGTGTTACGTAAACAAAAAATTCATCGGAGACAGCTAAATGCATGAAATCATCCACATCCCACTCTTCAAGATAATGGGCAAACCACATTCTGTCATCGATGTTAAGTTGAGTTTTTCTTGGCTTTGGAAGTTCATGCCAAGGCTTTAAACCTTGCCTATGACGGTACAGTCGAATGATCTCACCACTAACGATCTTTCCTCTCAACACTTCGATCTCTCTAGAAAGTTTAGCACAACTGTTTTTCCGCTTACGCGTACCGCTTTCAATGATGTCCTTTGTTTCCTGAGAGAGTGGCAAATTGGGCGCCCAGATTTGGTTGTATCCATTTCACATTCATCTAAAGTTTTATTCCAATTTCTTTTGACGAAGTCCTCACTTCTTCGCAACTTTTGGCAACCCATGAACGTGTTATAAAGGTGGCTCCAGCATCACGAGCTTCCCGAAATGTTATTGCTCGTATGCGATCTATCACACGTTGCCTCTCCGAATCACCAATTAATTGAGAAGCCATTATATTATCACTATCAGCTAGAGTAATTTTAATACCTGCAATAAATAAAGAATTTTATATATTTTTATAATCACTAAAAACTACTTCGATATAAGTAAACATCTAAGCTGCAAATTGGGGGGCTAAGGTTTTGTGGAACCCCTTACATTACCAGTCGTCGACGACGACGACAAATTTTCCCGCGTCACGCAAAGGCTTAATATATCTACTGCTCATATCATGCCGTAAATCAATGGTTTCCAACCTATTTTGTTGGTCG
>JAJOZX010009345.1:110000-165892 GCA_023014485.1 Bathynomus jamesi
GACAGGAGTATATTTTCAGGATTAGCGAGCAAGCGTTGTTTTTTATGACCGGCTCAATAATTTTCTTGAATTTTACATCTAAATTTCGAAGAAGAATTGTCATAAACCAAAAATTTTGCGCACCCTCAGTGGCTTTTTGGGTGTGATTTTATTTGAAACCACGCAGGGGCATAAAAATTGATGACAATATGACAAGATCTTTTAGGTTAGTATCATGATTTGATGTAGAAATGTCATGGCAGATGAAAATTTTGCTGGATATCCAAAGGCTGTATTGTGGCTTCTTTTTCTAGTAGCCAAAATTTAATTTAATAAGATTTTAACTATATTTCATTTATTACTGATATTTTAAAATTAAATAACGTATTTTAATACAACTTTTAACATTCTAGGTACCTAAATAGGAATCTGGAAAGAAAAAAAACAAAAATATGTAATATTAGGTCTTATATCCGATGCTATGAGTCGGCACCGGATTTAAGACCCTACCCCCTACTCCCCGATCTCAAAAAAAGTTGGTGAATGGTCTATTCTGATGTAATTCGTGCCGGGGACCCGATTTTGGCCATCCGAAAGCAAAAAAAAAGAATATTTAGGGTCGATTTTTACGATTTTCGGCCTATTTTCCATACAAATTCATATGGAAAAAAGTGAGTATCGGTAGGGTGGGGGGGTAGCGAAGGTCCCAGAGCCTTGATTTTTGGTGTGGATACTACTATTACAAAATGATCAACCTCACAATATGTACCTAAGCAAAATCTTGACCTTGACCCTTTTTCAACCCGGCCTAATAAATATCTATCTCCAACCGGGGTTGGTGAGACCGTGAGTTGGTAAATTTCTCGAGCCCTGGACTGGAGACTGTTTGAGAAAAAACAAAAAACGGGCGTGCTATGTGCAGTGCTGGGCAGTATTTAAATACATTTGTATTTAAATACATTTGTGTATTTAGAACTATTTATAAATACATTGTTTTTCATGTATTTAAATATAGTATTTAAATACTTTAATGAGTATTTAAATACTCAAAATATAAAAATACTTTTACTGGTTTAATACACGTTCTGTACTAGCACAGTACGACGCGTCGACAGTGTAGTACAGCATGGTTCATGTTTCAACGTGTCAGTTCAATCAGTTGTGTGCCAACCTTAGTCAGAAGCGGTTGATTTCTTTATCGTGTGCGTGTCATGGCTTCAACAAGCAAATCCGGTGAATCAAACAGTGATATATCTGCATAACAATTTAGTGCACCCTCTGTTTGATGGAAAATACTTTAAAATTAAATCTAAAGACCGTAATAAGGTAAAGTGCACCTGCTTGCTGTGTAAACACGAAGTCTCTGCTGCAAACAATGCTACAACGAATCTGTGCACTCATCTGAAGGTGTGTTTTTTTAGACTTCAAAAAATATCTTGAAATTGACCGAATAATCGTACAGAAACGGCTATGCCTTAAGTGGGCCTGTGTAACTAACTCGTTGCAATCAATCCAATTTGCGATGGAAAATTCATTGATGAAAAAGCTTTTAAAATCGTCTGATCTATCGAGTGGTGTATTTATTTCGAAATTCACCGTGTCCCCTAAAGTAGAAATTTATCAAAAATTTATATCAATGATTATTGATTCATTAATTATCGATCAGTATTCATTAGGTAATTCATGTTTATTTTTTTCACAGCGTGTCCACCCTGGCATGATTCAAACTGTGCAAAAGTATGTAGCAACGAAACGAAAGAGAAAAGCAAGTCTTGATGGAAGTGACCCATCTTCATCGAGTAGCGCCAGTAAGCAACAGAAAACGATCACTATCGAAGAAAGTTTTGCGGCTAATCCCAAGAAAGTAAAACAAGTGGATGTCGATAAAAGGATTGCCGAATTCATAGTTCAGGGCATTCATCCTCTTGCTACCATTGAGCAACCAGCTTTTGTGAAACTTGTCACAAGTAATTAATTAATACAGTAATTTATACTGAATTATCAGTTATTGATAGAATGATAGTTACTACTAAAATATCCTATTAATGCTTCAACATTTTAGCGACCTTATATTCATTCTTTTTTAATGGTATAATTTTTATTTTCAGCTCTGAATCCAACTGTGAATGTTATTTCACGGCGGAAACTATCCCGAAACCTGCTTGACGACGAGAAACGCTTGAAGACGCTGTTAACGTTTACGATAGACATCGGGCGGTTGATGTAGTGTATTTAGATTTTCAAAAAGCGTTTGACACCGTGCCGCACAAAAGACTCATTGAAAAAACTAAGGCTCATGGAATCAGGGGTGTAGTATTAAATTGGCTAGAAGAATGGTTGCGAGGCAGGAAACAGAGGGTGGTCGTTGATGGAGCGGAGTCGTGTTGGACTAATGTAGCGAGTGGCATTCCTCAGGGTTCTGTATTGGGCCCCTTGCTTTTTCTTATATATTAACGATTTAGATGTCGGCCTAGTCAGTACAGTTTCAAAGTTTGCGGATGACACGAAGCTGGGTGGTAGGGCGATTAATGACGAAGATAGAGGTAAAATTCAGGAAGATCTGAATAAAATCGTTGATTGGTCAGTCACATGGCAAATGAGATTTAACGTGGATAAGTGCAAAATTATGCATATAGGTTCGCGTAACGGTAATTTTGCGTATAGTATGTCAGGGAAAGATTTAACAGCGTAGAGCAGGAAAAGATTTAGGAGTTATAGTCACTGGTGATTTAAAAGTAGCGAAACAAAGTACAGCGGCGGTCAATAAGGCGAACAAAGTGTTAGGTTTTATAGCTCGAAATTTTGAGTACAAATCGCGCGATATTATAGTTCCTCTTTATAAATCATTAGTTAGACCCCATTTGGAGTACGCGGTCCAATTTTGGAATCCGCATATGCGCAAAGATATAGACAAAATCGAAAGAGTTCAAAGACGAGCAACTAAGATGATTCCGTCTCTTAGGTCAAAGTCGTACGAGGATAGGCTTAAAGAGTTAAAATTGACTACACTCGAGACTAGGAGGTTAAGGGGTGATCTAATCCAGGTTTTCAAAATTATGAATGGGTTTGATAACGTAGATAGAGATAGCTTTTTCGAAATATCTCAATATAATAGGACTAGAAATAACGGGTGTAAGTTGACAAGTAGAAGGTTCGAGACAGCAGTTGCGAAAAACTTTTTTACGCATAGAATAGTAAATAGCTGGAATAGTTTGCCGGTAGAAGTAATTAGTAGCACGTCTATAAACATGTTTAAGAATCGATTGGACGCGCATGTTGATAGAAAGGGTATAGTTTAATGTAGTAAAATTAAGGCTTTGTGAGGATAGATCCCACAGCTCAACAAGTGTTGTGGGATATAGGGAGGCAGCGTCTTGGGTTAGGGGATACTCTCTGTCCTTACACACCCCATTTAAAGAGATTCCTCTGCCGAGCGGTGCCCCCCATAGTACTGTGAGGTATTGAAAAACTCATGATCTTCACTTGCCCCACAAACACCTTTAAATGGGAGACCCATAATGGGTGCACACATTTCTACATTACTGTACAGTCTTTACAGCCACACCTACACTTTTCCTCGTAAGTGTATATATTGTAATGTATATGGTTGTAAATTTGACTTGGTCCGCAATCGATATGAACCGTGACTTGATGGATACCGTAATGAAATTGACTGGATTCTTTGGATCTGATATATTTGCATGTCCGTTATATAATAGATATAGAGTGTAACATATTTGTGGATAGTAGTCTATTATGACTTGATCCTCTGGATCGAGAGATTCTATCTTTAGTTTTAAATCGATAATTAATTATTTTTAAATTGATAATGTATATGGTTGTAAATTTTGACTTGGTCCGCAATCGATATGGACCGTGACTTGATGGATACCGTAATGAAATTGACTGGATTCTTTGGATGTGATATATTTGCATGTCCGTTATAAATAGATATAGAATGTAACATATTTGTGGATAGTAGTCTATTATGACTTGCTCCTCTGGACCGAGATATTCTATCTTTAGTTTTAAACCGATAATTAATTATTTTTAAATTGATAATTATTTAGTTTCGTAAAAATTGGTCGTTGCCAATTTACCGGCAGTTTTTAAATAAGTTTCTTATGTTCTTGTGGTTCGGAACCCACGTAAAATTGTAGGTCCCCTCCACCACCACGGAGGACATACACAATACACGATTACGAACACAGTTAGGTAGACCAGCCATGAGTGGATCCTAGGGTCTTTGTTGGTCTGAAACATTATAACATATGTCTTACAGCGGACATATGGTCTACGCGTCACCGCAGTTTTCTGGGTGTAACTGTTCATTGGGTTAGTGTGCATACTAGTGTAAATATATTTATTTTGAAGTAAAGTTAATGGAAGACAAAGAAAACAATCGACAATAATAATGCGATATAGCTATATCGTTTTATGATGTGTATACAATATGGCTATAATTTAATATATAGATATATATTTCTAATCATTTACATCTATTTTTTTTTACCTCATAACTAATTTTCAAAATATTTTTACAGATTGATGAAGCTATCTTTGAACGACACAGTAGGGCACTGGCTTGCTGTCGATTTAGAGGTGAGCACAGTTATATTAAAATTGCGGATCAGATGGAAGATGATATGAATGACTAACATTCCAATAGACAAGGTTGTGAGCACCGTTACAGATAACGGCTCCAACTTTATCAAAGCATTTAAGGAATTTGGCATCAAGGCTGTCGAGTCCGAACAAGTTGATATCGACGATGACGAATCCCAATATGATTCAGACAATGAGGTTGAAAATGATCTGCAAATGGAAGACGGTTTGTTGGATGAAGATGAAGACGGCTCTGATCCCAGTTTTAGCCTGTCCAAACATGTACGTTGCGCATCGCATACACTAAGTTTGGTGGCCACTACCGATGCTAAATAGGCTCTAAAGACTTCATTTTCAACCATCAACCACTCGGCGATGGGAAAATGTTCCGCGCTCTGGAATAAGAGTGGACGACCGAAATCAGCCGAAATCATTAAAAATGTATTGAACTGCACCTTGCGTCTACCTTGTCCAACACGGTGGAACTCACTGTACGACTCCCTCACCGTGCTACTGAAGCACAAAGCGAAGCTCCACGAACTAATGACTGCTCTAGAGCTACCAACATTCAAGACGCGAAATTGAATTTCTCCAAGAGTATGTTGCTGTGCTGGCACCAGTTGCCACGGCGATTGATCGCCTCCAAGGTGATAAAAACAGTTTCTACGGAGAGCTGCTGCCTACTCTACTATCCGTAGAAAATAAACTGAGTCAACTGGAATCCAAGCCCCTGAAGCATTGCCGTCCACTGATCAACGCCATTCTTCAGGGGTTCCGAGAGAGATATAAAAATTCTCTCTCCTTAGCTAATGAACGCCAAGTCACCGACGCCATCATTGCAACAGCCACGCACCCATACTTCAAACTGCGTTGGGTAGACAAACAAGTCTTGGAACTCCGAAACTCAACGAGGAGTGGTAAAAAGCATTTTAATCCGTGCCGCCACTACTGTCGACCAAGACCCGCAAGCAGATGACAATACATCTAGTGGTGCATCGGACGGCGATGAGTACTTTGGCTTCGCCCACAACTCTTCGTCTTCGAGGTCCTCTATTGCACCATCTGCAGACATGTATTGGCATTTCTACAAGATTCCGATCGGACCATCAACAGTTTGGGAAAACATCCTCTCATAAAAAGACTGTTCCTCCGCTATAACACGACATTACCATCTTCGGCACCGGTAGAGCGAATATTCTCATTCGAGGGAATCACTGACTCCCAAAAGAAACTCTTTTAGACAAAACTTGAGAGATTGGTTTTGATCCGCAGCAACCGTGAAATAAGAGAATTCGTAAGGTGCCTTATGTTTATGTTTACGTCTTATGTTTACGTTTATGTCTCATCTACTCATTAATTGTTACTCATTTTGCAATGATATAATGAGTATATGTCACTGGTTGAACATCGTAAGTTCTAAGTTCTTTTGTTTTTTTGTTCTAAAAAGGGAAATATATAATCGGAAATTAGATTGTACTATTTCTTTATCCTTTATCAAGCATTTTATATTGTTGTTACTCATGAATTAGTGAATGCATATGTTAAAATTTGTATGTATTTAAAATGTATTTACAAATGTATTTAAATACAATTGATGTATTTTGTATTTAGTATCTAAATACATTCGTAAAATGTATTTAGTATTTAAATACATTTCTCCCATGTATTTAGTATTTAAATACATTCAATGTATTTATTGCCCAGCTCTGGCTATGTGGCCCCCGCCACAAATTGGCGCCCTAGGCGGCCGCCTATATCGCCTATGCCAAGGACCGCCACTGATTGTAATCAATTACATTTACCAACTGCAATAATTGTAATTGAGCATATCCAAATTGTAATTGTAACCAATTATTTTTTTAACCTTAATTGCCCCATACCTGGTTGCAAGGTCATTAGGCCGGGTCGAAAAGGGGTCATGGTCAAGATTTTGCTTAGGTACATATTGAGAGGTTGATCATTTTGTAGTAGTAGTAGTAGTAGTATCCACACCAAAAATCAAGGCTGTGGGACCTTCGCTACCCCCACCTACCGATACTCACTTTTTTCCATATGAATTTGTATGGGAAATAGGCCAAAAATCGAAAATCTTAAAAATCGACCCTAAATATTAATTTTTTTTGCTTTCGGATGGCCAAAATCGGGTTTCCCGGCACGAATTACATCAGAATAGACCATTCACCAACTTTTTTGAGATCGGGGGGTAGGGGGTAAGGTCTTAAATCCGGTGCTGACTCATAGCACCGGATATAAGACCTAATATTACATTATTTTTGTTTTTTTTCTTCCCAGATTCCTATTTAGGTACCTAGAATGTTAAAAGTTTGTATTAAAATACGTTATTTAATTTTAAAATATCAGTAATAAATAAAATAATTAAAATCTTATTAAATTAAATTATGGCTACTAGAAAAAGAAGCCACAATGCAGCCTTTTGCAGCAGAAATTTTGAGCTACCAAGATCTATAAATTTTCTAGCAAATAATTATATTGATTTGATTAATTGGAATGAGCAGATAATCACTCCTCCACCTTTGCTAAGTAATTTTACCAATGAGCAATTGCTTCAGATTAGAACTAAACCTCTAGAAATAGTAGATTTTCCATGTCACAGCCAAAGCGTTGAACGGGGCGTGAATTAGTAACTAAATCTAGCCAGGAAAGAATTGGTTATATTAATCGGCATAAATTTATTTTAAATACTTTAGAGTCTAGAAAAGAACTGCCTACTCTTGAGTGGAAAGGTCAATGGAAGAAATAAAAAAAAACTAGTTTTAGGTCAAAAATTTTATTGAATTTCTCTTAATTTCTAAATTTCTACCGATAATAGCTAAAAATTTATGTATTAAATTTTTTTAATGCATTTGTATTTTTTAATTTTTTTTCATTAAAAAAATAAAAAAAAGTAATAATCGAACTTTTGTAATAATAAAAAAAATTTCGAAGTAAATTGCAAATTATCTCGAATTTTACGAATTTTCTGAAAAAATAAACCGGTAGGGGTGTAGGGATCCTCAGAATTCAAAAATATTTTACCAGGGTGTTACTATGATTGATTGAACGACCTCACACTATGTACCTAAGAAATAAAAAATTTCGACCCGGCCTAGAGGTCATAAAAGTAAACAAAGCCGAAACTATGAACGGGTTTAGTCTCTCAATCCCATACAGAAAACGAAATATTACAAAATATTGAACCCACATGAAGGACTTTTATGTCTGAGAAATGAAACGAATGACGAAGACTACCTCTCACGAGTCACGACTACAATCCTTGACACACACTACCTGGAGAGAAATTGTGAGCAATACGTAACACAAAGGCCCTATAGAGAAAATACTTGAAGGATAGCTACAATATATTACAAATTTTAGAAACTAGCGGGAGAGGCGGCCATGAAAATGAAGATGGATAATATTTTCAGAATATGAGGCTCAAAAGTAACATGCTATGAAAAGAACTTTGGAATTTCCCGCAAAGTAACCTCGATACATTCGAGAATCAACTGGGCAGGTTCTTGAGTAGTTCCTGACCAGCCACGAGGGGAGGGATGTTGGGATGTGGACAGAAAACTACTACTTCCAAATCAGTAAAATTTGTTAGGTTTCACTTTAAATGATTTCATAGGCTTATTTTATTTCTATCCAGCTTTGTCAATTAACCAAGTTTGCTATATTTAATAATTTGTAGTTTTATATACGTATATAAAACTTAAAAATTTCATTCTTTTAAAAAATTATTAAACATAAACGTAGATAACACTGGTCAACAAAGTTTTTGTCAGATATTTTTTTACTTGAAATATATGTAATTTTTTACGTTGATTACGAAATGAAAACAGAATTTTTCTATCACCCCCAGTTTTAGAGTGACGCACGAATTTACATTACTTAAGATTTGAGTAAGAATAGGAAGGGGTGGGGTCTGCCCATTGCTCCTCCTCTGCTTATAAGTTGCTGCACGTCACTGTTGACTTTCATTTGTCAATTACTCACTCGCTTTCGCTCTGTGAACATCGTGCATTTTATTCGTGGTTTTCCTTAATCATTCATTTTTTTCTGTCAGTGCGTTCGTATTGTTTCATGACAGAATGCCACGTAAGCGTGTCAACCATCCAAACTGTTTCTGATGTGCGCGCGGAGAGTCAACTTTTAAATCTCAAAGGCGAAATTTCACCCCTCTCGTCAAAAATGCATACTAACTTTATTTTGGTTGCAAGACGTGGGCACCTCAATTTAGGGCGGGTCGTACTCAGGTGACATGAATCTGAAGGAAATCCTACCATCAGGGGTGTCTAAATTATGTGTTTTTACATGGGGAATTCAAATATGAGCTTATTTTTTGGATAGGATAACTCTAACCTACATCATTTTGTATTTCTAAATTGCCAATTTTACCCTTTTGAACCCCTTTATAATATATTAAAAGATATAAGCTAAATCATTTATATTGACAAGGCCAAATCAACTTTACATATATTTATTAATAGGTGAACTGCATGTATATCACTGGGTATAATTACAAAGATCATTCTCCTGACATCTTGAACTTTGCCAGGTTGCACAAATCCTGCTTTGACTCAGACTTGGACATCAGCTTCCTGCTGGTCTCCAGAGCCCTGATCCCTCTTTTCCTGTGAGAAGTACTTAGTAGTGTTGAAAACCGGTTTTCAACCGGTTTGTAAAATTCCCCTAAAAATCGAAAACCGAAAGAAAAAACCGGTTTTATCGATTGATTTTTATTTGGCTCAAACTTGCGCGAACGTGCAGCTACGCGCTACAGCGCACAAAAAATAACTTCGAATACATTACCTATTAAGTTAAATTGTGACAAACTGGCAACTGCTCTTCAGTATAATTTTTGCCTATCTGGCAACTCGATCTTCAGTTTGTCTCATCATGTAGGCTGTAGTGTAGAGTCAGTCGACTGAAGCCCTATTCGCAGTATAAGACCCTTAATGCCCTTTGTTTCTTAAAATGTCATTTCCAAAATAGAGATAAAATCTAAATTAATTTATATATTTTTTCTTACACGAGGAGTCAATTTTCTGTTTTCTAGGTAAAGTTTTTTTTTATTAAAAAATTTTATTTCAATATTTTTTCCAAAATAGAGATAAATTTTATTTTTATTCTTTATAATTTTTTTACAAAAAGAAGTTTATTTCTTTCTAAGTATAGATGTTTTATTTAAAAAAATTATTTCAAATCTAAATTGTTTGAATAATGTATTATTTTGGCTAAAATAAAATATGTCAAAGTTGTCATTTTCTTATTCATATGCATACATATCATGATGCATTTTTGCATTCTTTTGACCAAAAAATAGGCGATAAGCTATGCTAGTTAAGAGTTAAAGTCAGTACCTTTCAATTGTGGCTTTTAAAAATTACTATACTTTTCGGTCATAACCGGTTAAAACCGGTTTTCAAAAACCAGATAGATTAAAAACCGGTTTGTAAAGTTTCGATTATTTTTCAACACTAGTACTTAGCAGAAGCCTCAGTCACCATTTTAACAACCCTCTCAATGCTTTGTGTGTGGCAAGGCCAGTTGCGCACCTCCATGGGGGTGTTGTTGAAGTTTTTCACCTCTGAGGTGCTTAGAGAGCAGGTGAGAGGTGGCTCTGACACACCTTCTGACCAGCTGATCAAGTCACCGATGCTGGAAGCATCACAATTGATGTCAGGTGTCCTTCTGCTCCTAACAGAGGAGTCCCCCAGCTGAGTGTCCGGGTCCCCCTCTCCCCTGATGGCCAGGATTCTCTCCACCCCTTCAATCCTCTCCTTCTGATCCTCAGAGCAGAGTAGTGTTTGGAGGATGACTTCACTGTGGGAATACCAAGCAGATCTTCTCACAGTTGGCATCACAATATCCAGCACCTCCTTTCTCTGGGACTTGAGGCAGTCCAGCTGAAAGAGAATGTGCCTAGGCCCTTCGATCCAGGAGTGCTTGACCTTCACGTTGAACCAACATGAGTAATACACTCCAATGATGAATTCCACAATGAATTGCAGAATCTTCAGGTTCTTTCCTTTAAGTCCGTGCTTTGACACCCAGAGCCTGAGAAGTCTGTTCGCTGTGGTGAGCCAGCGGCTGTGGTTTACTGGTCCTATCTCTAACAGAGCCGGCCCTGCAGGAAGTACTCCATCCCTGACTGCACAGACAATTTTATAGCCATAGTATTGATCAGTTGAGAGATCTTGAATGACCTTGTCAGGAAGCTTGATCAGTGGAGGGCCAACAGAGATTCGGGTGAAGTTTGGATTGATATCAAAGTCTGTAGCAGAATCAAGGAGCTTTCCTATTGGCCCGGATAATTTTTTGTCTGACAGAGTAGGGCCATCAAGGTCAACAATGAGATGGCGCAGGGGAAGTTCAACAGTGTGCAGGTTGCACACCAACCAGACCAGCTTTCTCCCCAGGTGCAGCTCCAGCTTCCACATTACTCCAGCTTTCACACCAGTGTTGACATTTGTTGAGTCTCCTCCAATGGCCAACAAGGTCTTATCATAACCCCTCTCTTTCAGCCAGGCAAACAGGACCTTAGCAATCTTCTCCGCACGTGACTCCTCTTTAGTTGCTTTCTCTGGGGTAAAGTGGAACAGATAGTAGCTGCCAGGCTCACTAACAACACTATAGTGTTCTTCCTTGATATTTGCGGGAAAAGATTGGTCACTGCCCTCAGCTTCCATCATCACATTGGTCAGGTCAATCCGCCCATCAAAGAGGATGCAAGAGATCCCCCCCTCCTCCCTGCACTTCTTCTCGAACTGTTCCCCCAGCTCTCTCATCAACTTCTCCTGTGCTCTCTTGACCTTGCTCTTATCAATCACTTTACTTGTATTGTCTTCTGTGATGATTCCTGCGTCAATCAGAGCTGCTGTTGCTATCGCTGCAGTTGGCCTCAGCCCTATGCCATACCTTACATTAGCAAGGGCAATGTTTTGAATCTCATCATAGTTTTTCTGTACCTTTGCCGAAGCTGCTGGCTCAGGGTCAGTTTGAGGGAAGAGCTCAACTTCAGGAACAAACTCATCTTCATCATCTTCAGCAAATGGCCTTATGCGCGCCAGAAAACCGTCAAAATATTTCATATACCAAACTGTATGATAATTACAATTAAATGGAATGGCACACCTTTTTATTTGAGTATTTAAATATTATTATTATTATATGAATTACATTATATGTGTTTATATGAATTAGTTAGAACAATGCTCTATGAGAGATAACGTGAGCAGCCATGATAGAAAACGTGAGAAGACATATTCTGGGGTAACTACAATAGTAAAATAATCAACAATTTAATAATAATCAACTGCAAAATGATGTAGGTTAGGGTTATCAGAATTAAATATTTTCTTCAGAACTGTGTTCTATACACCAAAATATGTCATTTGAACACCCCTCTCCATTGATTTAAAAAAAATGCATAGTATGACCCGCCCTAGCACCTCATATACGCTGTATTACGTGTTTAAGACTTCTGACAGGCAGACTAAATGAGTCTCGTCAAATGCCGTTTGCTGTTCCGATGATATGGAGAGCCAAAAGACCATTTAACGAATTGTTATTCCTGCTTAACAAATATACTAGGCATTACTACAAAATCTAAACATACGGTACAATACCCAAATTTGCTATCAGCCATAAAGCCTGTTTCACATAATAAACATTTGCCAGTACCAAGGTCACCGGAAACGTGGAGTTCAGATGAGAAAAATGAAACTGATGTACAATGTAATGACGAAACTCAACATGGTTTACTGACGGACGATGTTTGAACCATCATCTTCATTGACAGAGCCTCACTTAATATTTCGAGCAGACCTAAGCGATCTTGTCCTTGGTCTGAAATTGTCAAAAGATCAATCTGAACTTTTGGCTTTCAGATTGAAAAGTTGGAATTTTCTAGAAAAAGGCACTAAGATATCTTTTTATCACAAGCGTCGGAGACTTTCTACCCTTTTTTTTCTCAGGAAGGCAATTTAATATACTGTAATAATGTGAACTTTTTCATAGAAACCCTTGGCCAACAACATGATCCAAACGAATGCCACCTATTTATTGATTCCTCGAAACTGAGTTTGAAAGCTGTGTTACTCCAAAATGGAAATAAATACCCTTCAGTTCCAATAGCACATGGCGTTCATATGAAGGAATCATACGACAATATGCACCTGCTTGTGAAAACATATCCAATATGATAAATACTCTTGGCATATCTGTGGAGACTCGAAAGTGATTGCACTTCTTGTTTACAACTGAGTTATACGAAATTCTCTTTCCTCTGTGAATGGGACAGCCGAGCATGGGAAAACCATTACTAAAGGAAACAATGGCCACATCGGCCGGCGTTGATGCCAGGACATAAAAATGTCACCAGTCGACCTCTGGATCAAATTGGCAGTGGGTTTCTCTACTTGAAACAGAAACTTCCGAGAATCAGCGAGGTCAAAATCAAAGAAGGGATATTTGTGGGCCCGCAAATTAGAGAAATCATGAAAGACAGCGCGTCTGATGAAACGTTAAGTGAAGTTGAAGCAGCAGCTTGGAGAGCATTTAAAGCAGAGACCACAAATTTCTTCGGAAACTTCAATGCCGAAAATTACGAGTCACTTGTTGAAGAACTTCTCAAGGCCTACAAAGTCATGGGGTGCAACATGTTGAAAGTTCATTTTCTTGACACATCTTGACTTCTTCCCAACAAACTTAGGTGATGTTAGTGATGAGCATGGGGAACGCTTTCATCAACAAATATCCACGATGGAGAAGCGATACCAGGGCAAGTGGAGCCCAAGTATGTTGGCTATCTACTGCTGGACACTGTCAAGAAATGGCCCAGAGGCGAAGTACGAGCATAAATCATCAGGAGCTACATTTTAGGAGAGTTCAATATGCATTTTCTACTTTGATATTGCTATTACGTCTATAAATTAGTCCAAATTTCATTTTGGATTCACTCAATATTGGTGATAGAAAATTTTGAGGTCATTTTTTAACTCAGCGGTAAAAACCTACAAGATCCACCCATTTCTGTTCATGTGACAAAAAATAAAAGTTCTTCTTTATAATCCAGTGTAATTGACAAAGCTGGATACAAATGAAATAAGCCTATACTAAAAACTAACTTCCTTAAAAGTAGGAATTATATGAAACCTTAAAAAATTATACTGATTTAAAGGACAAAAAACATAGGAATTATAAGACCTCGAGGGACCCTCATTATTTCGTAGGACAATCACTGGAAAGGGATTTTAAGCACAGAACTTATTTAAGTACATTAAAAGAGGCTGAATGTCCGTACCAAAAGTAAAATAGCTGCAAATACGAAAATAATCTTATTTCATTTACATTATTTACCTTTAAGTCTGTCTCATTTTGAATCAGATTCCTACAAAAAGGCGATGGAGACGGAATGTTTGTCACTCTGCCCAACTCGAGCGAATCAGGAACTATTGGACTCTCTTTCTCAGTGTCGTCTTCCGGCGTCTCCCTACTCTTCACACAAGATTTTATGGACGTGGGAAATAGCGTAACTAAAAAGAGATTTTCAATTGCTTACAATTAAATTACACGCAAATACCTTAGAACAAATTATCAGTTGAAAGCTAGAAATGTAGCTTAAAACTGATAAGGCAATATTTCCCCGTTCCACCAATACACTCAAACTGCACACAAAGAGCAATTAATTATCATTGAAGCACTGTTCTTGTAAAACTGACCCCAAACCACTCGACAATTTAACTGCATTAATATAATGCCAGTTAAAGCCTTCACCGAAGATCACGTAAAAATCTTTACAAAATTGCATGATAGAAAAACATTACAAAAGAGAAATCCCAAACTAACCTCTTTCTACGTACCTTCATCACAAAAATGGACTCTCTTTCCGTTCAGTTTGTTCAATAAATCGTCACTGAGACTCCTTTTGGTGACCTTGTCAATGAGCTCCACTTTTGGGACGGTGACGGGAATGCCATCTATTTCCCTTTCAATCATTTCCGCCACAACCACAATCAAACACTTGCCTTCGATCCACTGAAAAATAAAAACTACTTACTACACGTCTTGAAGTTCACTCAACAGTTGGGCTGCGTCGTAGCCAATGTCGTAACACCGCTTCTCGTTGATCAGCGAAGTTAAGCAACATTGGGTCGGATAGCAGTTGGATGGGAGACCGTCCTCCGCGTCCAGACTATGTAGCGACCCGTGGTCCGAATCCCACGTAAAACTGTGGGTCCCCTCCGTCATATGACCTTAGATGTTGCGAAGAAGGTTAAACAACCCCTTCATTACATTCAGTTAACACTTCAAACTTCAAAAACTATCCTTTGTAAACAAACCGAAAGGGGAGAAGAATAATCCCAGTGTTGTAGTCAAGAGTCAGTTAAAATATAAAATCATGACTGTAATGATGATTTATTAAATACAAAATTTGTAAATTTTACAAAACAAATGAATGAACTTTAGAGATGTTACAGTAACACATTTAGGATTCAAATTCATTTCTCACCGAGGCATTCCATGTTAAGTGTACACACTTTATGTCAGGTCATCTCACTGATTTTAATGATTTTTGGTGTGGTAGTTGGGTATGATGAGTAATGAAGCGTGACCAAATTTTAGCCACTTGGGTAAAATAGTTTGGGAGTAATGACCCCCCCCCCCCCCCCAAATTTGGGGTCAGCAGCGTAACCTCGTGATTTTGAAAGGTCATAACTCAGGATCTAATGGATGGATTTTAATGATTTTGGTGTCAAAATGCTCGAAAAAGACAGCAGAATAACTTTAATTTTATGTACAGAGTGCGTACATTCCATTAAAAAAATTTGCATTTATATTTCACCTTTGACCTTGACGTCAGTTCAGTTCAGTTCAGTTCAGTTCAGTTCAGTTCAGTTCAGTTCAGTTCAGTTCAGTTCAGTTCAGTTCAGTTCAGTTCAAAATTCAAGGTCATGAAAATTGGTATAAGTAAAGACCTTTAGATGAAGCATATTCAAGCAAAAAATTTGAGTGGGATTTCCATGGGTTTGCTTTCCACAAGCATTTGAAATTGTGCATGTTGAAAATTTTGAGCATTTTATTTAAGATGACTTCACAAATAGTTCATACTAGCAAAAGGTCGCTACGCGCCGACTTTGCTAGATCTGCGGTGCTTCGGCTGAATTGTGGGCCTACGGCGTATTTTATTTTGAACATCAGTAGCCCTTTAATCTGGATATCATTCCTATTCCTCTCACCTTGGGCCTCAGTAATTGGGGTGCCTGCGGCCTTCCAGTTACTGGCAAACCAATTATTCATTCAATAAAACTACAGAAAAGACGCAGTCATGAAAATCTAAAGCTTCACAAATCTTAATACAATGAGCTCGGATTTGAAGCCTAGATTTTCATGACTGCGTTCATTTCTATAGTTTTATTGACCAAATAACTGAACCGACAGTAATTGGGGTCCCTGCAGTCCGCCAAATCATAGTTTTCATTGTTTCGAGTGCATCAATAATATTGTTATAATGTTCCATTAGTTGTGATAAGCATGATCTTCCTGAACGGAAGATGTTTGTTATTTTTTTTCTGAGTTTCCCCATTAACCCCACCCCTCCCCCATTTACCCAACCAGTTTTTTTTCTGAGTTTCCCCATTAAACCCCACCCTCTCCCCCATTTACCCAACCAGTTTTTTTCTGAGTTTCCCCATTAACCCACCCCCTTCCCCATTACCCCACCCTTCCCCCATTACCCCCAAGGGGGGAAGGGGGCTGGCACCTTGCAAAGGATTTACTTTAATTTTTTTTGGGTTACATATATATATATCGCATCTATTTTTCTGAGTTTCCCCATTAACCAACCCCCTCCCCCATTACCCCACCCCTCCCCATTTTGTGCCAAAATTATGATTAAAAATGAAGAAATGGGAAGAACTGTACCCCTAAAAGGGGGGGCAGGATTTATGTTAGGGAATTTTTTTTTTAGCATGGGCACTGCACAATAAAAAGACGCATCGAATGGTGAAAACCGCACTGTTCTACACCAATTGCAGCGACCTGTAGGTGTGCGCAAAAAAACTTACACACACATATATATATATAAGCACACCGGGACAAAAATTAGTCACCCCTAATCACCGATAGTAGGAAGTTCAAGGTCACACAGAGGGCGCTGATGTAGCATTGGTAAGTGACAAGTAGCGGTGACGTAGCACACAGGATCAGATCTGTTTCGTGAGGTGATGAAGAACAAAGTGTGTGTTGGATATAGTCTGCAAAATGGGTCGTGAGGCAGACGTTACTCAGTGGCAAAAGGAGCCATCGTGTTTGGCAGAGCCCACGGACACAAAATGTCTGAAGTAGCCCAATTTGTTGGTGTGTCAACGCGTACTGTCCAGCGAGTTTACAAAGAGTGGTGTAGTTCGCATTCAACTGACAATCGACGGCGTAACTGTGGCCGGAAAACAATTCTCGACAATAGGGGCCGCCGCCATGTTTCTCGTCTAGTAACTGCAAATCGTTTTCAAACCAGAGAACAATTGCTCCAAGAAACCAATGAGGTTCTCCAGCGACCAATTTCTGAACGGACATTGCGACGAGAACTGCATGCGATGGACATCTGGAGCAGGGTACCACGGAAGAGGCCGCTGTTAACAGCAAGTCACAAATTGGCACGTTATAAATGGGCTCAGAGGCACAAAAACTGGACTGCGGCAGATTGGAAACGTGTAATTTGGTCCGATGAGTCCCGTTTTTGTTTGTTCTCCAATGATGGGAGGCGACGAGTACATCGCAGGTCCAATGAAGCCTTTAATCCTGAATGCGTCGAAGGTGTTGTTCAGGCTGGAAACAGAAAGTGAAGCGCAGGAATAGACACCCACGGACTCTGGCGGAACTTCGGGACCGGCTGATGAACGAGTGGCAGCAAATCGATGTTCAGTACATGCACAACCTCGTAGAGTCTCTGCCTCGCCGGATTCGTGCGGTTATCAAGGCCAGAGGCGCCGTCACACGTTATTAGGTACATTCTGAGAGGGGTGACTAATTTTTTGTCCGGTGCTTATATATATATATATATATATATATATATATATATATATATATATAAGGCTTCATTTCTGAAATAGTATATTAGATATATGTATGTATGTATGTATATAAAGCAGGGTGTACATAAAGTCAGGATCTATGTTTGTGAAGCACTTGGAAATTATATGGAATTCAATCATAAAATGATAGTGGTAACATTTATTAAATAATTAAGAGTAGGATTCGACGTGACGCCCATCAGTATCCCTGCACAGCTCAAATCGTTCCGCAGCATTTCTAAACACATTCTGGAGCATTTGCGGGGTTATGTTATCTGCAGCAGTTCGTATACGTAAGTTTTCAAGACTCGTAATCTTCGTCTGATAGACGTGCGATTTGATAAAGCCCCATGCAAAGAAATCTAAAGCGGTTAAACCGTCGTCTATCAACATGATGGTGCTCCTTGTCACTATGCCAAAATTGTTCAGGATTATTTAAATGGACGTTTTCCAAATCGCTGGATCGGACGCGGAAGCAACAGACCTTGGCCAGCGAGATCACCAGATTTAACCCCTTTAGATTTCTTTGCATGGGGCTTTATCAAATCGCACGTCTATCAGACGAAGATTACGAGTCTTGAAAACTTACGTACACGTATACGAACTGCTGCAGATAACATAACCCCGCAAATGCTCCAGAATGTGTTTAGAAATGCTGCGGAACGATTTGAGCTGTGCAGGGATACTGATGGGCGTCACGTCGAATCCTACTCTTAATTATTTAATAAATGTTACCACTATCATTTTATGATTGAATTCCATATAATTTCCAAGTGCTTCACAAAAATAGATCCTGACTTTATGTACACCCTGTATAGGTATATATGTATAAATATAGCTACATTCATGGTTTGATAAATAAACTGTATATAGATTAAGATTTTTGCAAATATTAAGGTATTTGCTGCTCTAAAAGCACAATAATTTTCATCACAGTACCTATATAATTTGTATATTTAATCATGTTAAATTTGTGTGTGTTCAGGTTTTGACTATATATGCTGATAAAATGTCATCAAAATATTGTTGTGATCCATTCAATTCCCAGTAAATTAAAATCTTCTGACCTTCGGCCTGCTTCACAATCACTGATAGAAAAATTTCCAAATCATTTGAAGCCAAGCCAAAAGTTATGTTCATCATGCAGAAAAAAATTTTCCTTACCTATTTTACAAGTTCAAAATATAGCAGAACCAGAAATATTATCATCAAGCTCGTCTGATACTACTATGAAAACCGTGTCATCAGATGATATTTTTGTTGACAAGGAGGTTGAATTGTCAGCAATGAATGAGACAATCGCCATGATTGGGGAAAGTCCGATTGTCAAGCGCAAGATTCAAAGAAATGAAGCATACGTCCCAACAAAAATGGCCAAAATACAAAGTTCAGTAAGAAGACACTTAGATATGGTAGGTGAAATTCCTCAAGAGCCAGGTCCATCAAACATTGAAAGATAAATATCAAAACTCAGATAAACATGACCAAATTATGATTCTAACTGTTTTTTGCACCATTAATGAATGTAAGAAAACTAATTCAAAAATTAACTTCACAAAGAATGGCTGGTCAGGTTCAGCAGCTTGCAAAAGAAAAGGGAGTATTGTCGTCACCGAATCCAAAGATGGGGAAGGAATTGCCACTGGAAGTAACTAATACTGTTAGTGTGTTTTTAGAAATGATGAAATAAGTAGACAAATGGCAGGCAAGAAAGACTGCGTAACAATAAAAGAAAATGGTGAACGAAAAAAATATTGAGAGAGGTTAGTTTTATGTAATCTAAAAGAAGCATATCAACAATTAAGTTTAAGTTTCC
This sequence comes from Bathynomus jamesi, assembly GCA_023014485.1. NCBI lineage: Eukaryota > Metazoa > Arthropoda > Malacostraca > Isopoda > Cirolanidae > Bathynomus > Bathynomus jamesi. Next base: position 129,477 of record JAJOZX010009345.1, read on the forward strand.
AGCTCTCTATAGGATTTTCAAAATTTGCGATGCTACGCCCCCAAAGAATGTGTTTTGGCGGGAGCAAGTAGTGGGACGCATAGTGTGCGCGTCTGCACAATTCACCAGAATGTTAAGTTAATGATGACAGGTTCTAGAATGGCAGAAATTACCAGTGAGGAAGAAACTCCGTTGAGTAGTTACCACTGCGCTTTAGCCAAAATTATGTGACAAAAGTCAACCTTCTTGCTATTTAGGTGTGTGTGATCAATGCCCTCAACCTGATTCGCTAAAGGAAACTCTTCTTACATGTTACGAAGAAAAAGGTATTGATGAAATCCAGTACAAACAGTGGACAACAACATATCGATCTCAGCTGGACCGTGTTATTCAAAATTTAGAAGATTTCCTAGATACCTTTATTTCTCGACTAACTCCACTAAGGCATCAAGCCAAGTATTTAGAAAAAAGAAAAAATGAACTGAATGAAGGCGATTTTTTGGTGATTGGGGACTTTTCAGAAAACTATTTCTTTGTAGTCCAAATTGTGCTCAAGGATTTCACTGGAATAATTGCCAAGCGACTCTTCATCCATGGGTTTATTATTACAAAGAGCAAGAAAAAGTAAATCACAGCTCTCTAACTATTATCTCAGAGTGTAATACTGTACACATGATACTGTTGCAGTGCATCTATTCATAAAAGTTAATAAATCATCTTAAGTCAAATTTTCAGCTACTAAACATAATTATCTATTTTACCGACGGATGCGCAGGTCAATACAAAAACTGCAAAAACTTTTTAAATTTACGCCGCCACCATGAAGAATTTGGAGTTAAGGCTGAGTGGCATTTTTTTTGCTACCAGCCATGGCAAGGGACCATCGGGATGGTGTCGGAGGAACCATCAAAGAAAGTCTTCGTAGGCCATATGAAAATCAAATTCTGTCCCCAAAAGGATCTTTTTGATTTCTGTTTCTTAAAATTGACTCAAATGTCTTTTAGCTTTGCAACACAAGAACAATACTCAAATGAGAGAGAATTTTTAGATCCAATTTTATCAAAAGCGAGAACCATACCAGGAACTCAAAAATTACACTCATTCATTCATACCACTGACAAAAAATTGTTTAGAAGTATAAATGTACAGCGCCTCATTTGAAAGTCGAAAGGAATTCGCTTCCCCTCAACAAGCCACTCAATTAATTGAAAATGTCACAGGATATGTAACAGTGGAGTATGATAACCACTGGTGGATTGGGTGTGTGATGGAAACATATCCTGGTGAGGGTGAAGTGAAAGTAAACTTCCTTCACCCTTGTGGCCCAAACAAGTCATTTACTCATGCTGAAAATCCTGATATACTTACAGTAGATTTGTCCGACATCCTCACAATCATAAACCCAACGACAGCTACTGGAAGAACATATACAATCACAAAAAAGGAAACCAATGAAGCCAATATGATCCTGAAAAAGTGTCATCTTAAAAAGTAATCAAGAAACTGGATACAAACTTATTGTTAAAAACATATAATCAAAAACTTACAACTGCATGAAAAATGTGAGTACTGCTATTTAAATTGCTTATTGACATGTATGCCTATATACTGTAAGTAACTATTTTAATAATTACACTTATGAATACAGATCTAAGTATTAGTCTATCTTAAGTTGTAGTTTCCTAATATTAAATTATTATTAAATAGCGGAAATCCCTCTAACCCTCTAGTCGTTAGAGCCTGTGACTGTGAATAAATGGTCCTGGGTTAGAACTTAGAATCCTAGTAGCTTAGAGGTTAGAAAATTTATTTTCTCCACAAGCGCGTGCCTGATGCCTATGCTTGTTTCCGCCATACAGTAGAATATATAAGATCTCTAAACTAATACGGAATGAAAAAAAACCTGTTCTGGTACCCTGCATAGTATCTAGGCCTAGGTCCTTCGGAAGTTGGAACGAGGTAAACACCTAGGCCTTGGGAGGTAACTAAGGGGTTTAACTACCTACCTTGCTAATTAATTTTTTAAACAACTCTATCATGATAATTTTACTTAAATTTTTAATAGGTATAAAATTTATATTTTTCAGGTTCAGCACGGCAATATAAAGTATTAATTCATCAGAAATACCTGTACAAGTTAGTCATTGTTCACCGTTCAAACTTCAAACACCTAATTTTCAAGTTATTTTTAACTGCAAAAATTATATAGGATTTGTGATAAAAATTATTGATACTTTTAGGGAACCAAATAATTTGTTTGTAAAAATCTTGATGCTTACCTATAGGTATATATCAAATCATGTACGTAGCTATATTATAATATGTACATATATGAACTATTTGTGAAGTTATCTTAAATAAAATGCTCAAAATTTTCAACATGCACAATTTCAAATGCTTGTGGAAAGCAAACCCATGGAGATCCCACTCCAATTTTTGCTTGAATATGCTTCATCTAAAGGTCTTTACTTATGCCAATTTTCATGACCTTGAATTTTGAACTCTGACCTGAAGTCAAGGTCAAAGGTGAAATATAAATGCAAATTATATTTTTAATGGAATGTACGCACTCTGTGCATAAAATTAAAGTTATTCTGCTGTCTTTTTTGAGCATTTTGACACCAAAATCACTAGAATCCATCCATTAGATCCTGTTATAGATAACCTTTCAAAATCACGAGGTTACGCTGCTGACCCCAAATTTGGGGGGTCATTACTCCCAAACTATTTGACCAAAGTGGCTAAAATTTGGTCACGCTTCATTACTCATCATACCCAACTACCACACCAAAAATCATTAAAATCGGTGAGACGAGTGGCAGAAATCACCAAAAAGTGTGTACACTTGACATGGAATGCCTCTACTACGAAATGATTAACACTATACATATTCTCAACTACTTATATATTAAATGCAATTCACGAAGTAAAACTTGGCTTTAACTAAGCATTTTCCTCAAATTTCCTCATTACTAGTAACGGATAGACTACAGATTTAATTAAAGACAAATCTGTCACAGCTATTAACATCTTATAAATTTAATTGAAATATTCTGTGCCAAGATCTCGACATATTGGCTGACGGATGTTAAATTCAGTTTTCGGAAAAAATACTTTAAAATACAACTTTCTACCGCCTGTTACAGTGTGGAGTTTATTAAAATTAATAAACTACCATGCCATAAAACTGGTAAATAGTTGCCCAATACAAACTATTAATTTTCCAAGTGAATAAAATTTCAAACTGACTTGCACGCGTTTCTTTTTCCAAATATATTTTCATTTTCACATTGCGAAAATGTATGTTTAAAAAGCTCATAAAATCAGTAAAAAGAAGAATCTACAGGAACGACAGTGAAAATATATACAAAGGGTATATATATATATATATATATATATATATAATATATATATATATATATATATATATATATATATATATATATATCGCCATTATATCTCAAAACTGAGAATGGTCCCCTAAAAACTTTTATGTTACACACAGACCGTACATGGAACAAGGAACTCATCTTTGGAACAGTTTTTCAGCTTTGCTTAGCAGACAACTGGTGAGGGAAGCTATATTTTGGGGCATCTTTACTAGTGACCCGTTGGGTTTCCATCATGAAAACTAGTATTTGTTACTTACCGTTACTTATTCGGACTACAGTGGATTTAATTTTCCAAGAAGAGTTTTTTGCTCATGGTGTGTGTGTGTGTGGTGTGTGTGTGTGTGTGTGTGTGTGTGTGTGTGTGTGTGGTGTGTGTGTGTGTGAATCGTCATCAGCACAATCAGCCATTTTTTTTGCCATCAACATCGGCCAAATTTAGCCGATTCTTACCGATTCTTTGAGTTAAAAATTTTCATTAAAAACCAAAATCTATATTTATAGAAAATTGAACAAAAACATTATTTATGGTAATTTATACTCATTTCAAAGTGTTTTAAAATATTTTACATTCAATAAAAAGGGAAGCTTAATAAGTTAAGTTGTCCATAAATTTACATTTTCTCTAACTAGCTAATCTTTAAATATGAAATATTGTAATCTCCTATTCTATATTAATAATAATTCTATATTAAGTTGTACTTTAAGATTTTTATATTGAACCATCTTCTTATGTTGACTAAGTATTTTAATTTTAGAAACCCAAATTATACTATTGTATGAGTATCTTTTTTTTATTCAAATTGACCACCAGAAAAATGAATTTTCTTAAGATTTTTTTTTTGACGACATTGTTGAAGAAAGAAAATACCTTCAACATAAGAAAAACCAATTACTTTAAATACTGATATTCAATTTATGAAACTAAACTATACTTATTTATTCATTTTACAGAGTAATAAAACTTTTTCACATTTTAGCTACGGTATATTCTGGTGCTGTATATTGTGGAGTGAGCTAAGGAAAAGCATTTAAACAAATACGAAATGTAAAAATATGAAAATTTAAAGTTTTCACGTTAGATTACTAAAATTTATGAAGGGAATTGATTTTTTTTAAAATACTGGCAAAGAATCGGCATTGGCTAAGTCTTGGAATCGGTGCATCACTAACACACACACACACAACCAGATTTAGAACGCTTCTACATGATGGCCATCATTCGTCGCTACAGCATTTATTTGACGTTCTAACTCTATAGAGCATCAGCAAAATGCTCTTCTGGAATGGATCTAATAACTTCGATTCTTTGATAGAATTCTGCCAGATCCCTGGGTTTGTCACGATACGCGAGTGTTTTAACATATCACCAGAGAGAAAAATAGTGATCGCGGTGGGCATGCTATCGGTCCACTACAGCCTATCCAGTGTTGAAAAGAGGTTGTACCTAGAAAGTTGATAACAGCAGTAGCATTGTGGAAAGGTATCGCATCTTGTTGAAAAATTACATTCCTATGTCAACTCCAATAGCAGTTAGTTGGGTGGGGTGGATGTTTGTAGCATGTTAAGATAAGTTTCCTCTAGACACGGTACCATCGTCAAAGAAATTGGACCGATTATGCAGTAACATGATATAGCACACACAACGTCAACCTTTGGTGAATCCCGTTCATGTTGATGCGTTTCAGAACTGGATAAGGCCGCGGTCGATCGATAGTACGGTCATCTCGATCGCCCGACTTAACTCATTTGGATTTTATCTGTGGGCGTTTGTTAAAGCACACGAGTATCGTGACAAATCTAGGGATCTGCCAAAACTCGGTGAAAGACTCTGAAAAGTTAGTGAATCCATTTCATTAGATCTTGCTAATGCTCTTATGGAATTCAGTATCGAATACTTACTGTAGCGATAAACGAAGTGTTCTAAACTTTGACAGTTTCGAAATGTAAACCACCATATATATATAAATACATAGTGATGAGGAGGAAAACCTTACCAGTAGAGGGGTTTGACCGTAGGTCGATCCTGAACCGTCGTTCAAAAAAAAATTATTTTATATATATATATATTTTTAACTGCGAGCCACACACAGTATAATTAATTGCAGTTAAAATGTATATATGTACGGCATGCGAAGGTGCCCCTCAGGGCATTGGTTTCTGCTCGTATGTAGGAGAATTACGACTTCTGATTGATCGAGGTCCATGGTGTAGTGGATAGCATATCTGACCGGCAATCGGATGATTCCGGGTTCGTTTCCCGGGTGGTACCTCATTTTTCATTTGTTCGTTCTCCCTCCTCATCTTGTGCGGACCGCTCTTCTACACAAGCGTCGTTCTTTATATATATATATTTTTTTTTTGTTTCAAAGAATGACCGCTCATGGCCACCAAAAGAAAGGTGGATAGCAGAGCGAACACAGAACGAAGAGTATGGAACAACTAACGGAAATGAACAATAGACGGGGGGGGAGGAGGAGGAGGTGGGGGAAAAGCAAAAAGATCATAGTGGGGTCACAGCCGGTAAAGAAGTCGGGAGCGAAAGAGGAAGGAGAACAACCCGGTTATCGAAAAGTAGGAACCTTCAGACAGAAGAGCGCCAAGCCTATCACAAAGCCCAACGTTCTCCAAAAAGGGAAAATACTCTGCGCGCAGCGCAGAGTAAAGCGGACACTCCACCAGAAGGTGGGCAACTGTAAGGAGGACGTCACAATTGGGACATCGGGGCACCCGATCCCCGGCCATCAAATAGCCATGGGTCAGGTGGGTGTGGCCAATACGGAGGCGGGCCAGAGCCACCTCCTTATGGCGCGACCGATGGAAGGAAGAGGCCCAACATCCCAACTTGGGTTTAATCTTGCAAAGTTTTTGTCCGTAGCGCCATCCCAGCGACTCTGCCACCGGGAGCGCAAAAACCTACGGAAGCCAGGGATATAATCAGAAAAAGGGAGGGACACAGGTGAAACCTGCAGTTGGCACGCGGAACGGGCAGCTCGATCGGCAGCCTCATTTCCAGCCACGTTAACATGTGCTGGGACCCAGCAAAATACACCACCTTGCCACCGAAAGCGACAAGAGTATGGTGTACAGTAGCTGGATTCGTCGGACCAGCGGGTGGACAGAGTCAAAACACTCCAGGCCATCCAGGGCACTGCGGGAATCCGAATGGATGACGAACGACCCATCCGGATGCTCCCGCACCACCTCCAGAGCGCTCAGAATGGCATAGAGCTCCGCCGTAAAAACGGAAGCCTCATCAGGGAGACGGGTACATCGGGGAGCAAGGACAGACGACTGGGGAACAGCCGCGGATCCAACGCCCCCCGACGACCTCGAACCATCCGTGAAGATCGCAACACATGCAGAGTGACACGCCGCATGCTGAAGGAAAAGAGACCGAAGCAAGGCAGAGTCCGACTCGGTCTTGCGAACGGGGCGCAACGCCCTACAGCACGCAACAGGGGTGCTTCCCAAGGTGCAACACCACTGAAAGAGACCGGTATAACGGATGGAGGGGGAGTGCCCATACCATCGAGGAGGGAGGTCACCGTGTCGGTGAAATACCAACCCCCATCCCGGCAGAACGCCCTCTCAACCACCTGGAACAGAGGAGAGGTGGGAAGACGGAGGATCCGGAGATAGTGTTTAGCAACGAGGAACGACCTCCGATCCTCCAAGGGAGGGATGTCGCCATCCACCTGCAGACTATCAACCGGAGAGGAGCGGAAGGCGCCAGATGACATGCGCAGTCCTCTGAGGAGGACCGGATCCAGTATCCGAGAGGGGCGTGCGGGAGGCGGAGCCATACACCACACTCCCATAGTCTAATTTGGACTGTACCAGGGACACGTACAAACGGAGGAGCGTCCGCCTATCCGCGCCCCATGTAGTATGCGACAGATGCCCCAGCAAATCCAGGGTACGTCTCGCGGACTCGCGCAGCCGGCGAAGGTGGGGGAACCCAGCTCAACGGCTGTCGAAAACCATACCCAAGAAGAGTACTGATGAAACGAGGGCCAGAGGCTGACCCCCGAGTGTAAGGTTAAAGGCCGGGATGGCGCCGGATCCCCGTCTCCTCGACGGAAGGAAGGCCACACACGAAGTCTTCGGAGAAGACAACGTAAGGCCCACCGACGACGCCCAGCGTTCAACCCGATTGACGCGAGTTGGACTTGCCTCTCCACGAGGGGGGGGACTCGTCCCCGCGGCATAGACAGCCAGATCATCTGCATAGATGGAACAGCGCACCGAGGGCGGAAGAGCTCCCGGTAGCGCAGACATAACTAGGTTGAAGCATGAGACGCTAAACACACACCACTGGGGCACCCCCTCCTCCTGAACATACAGGCAGATAGGGCCGCCCCATTACGGACGCGGAAAGTGCGACGGCAGAGGAAGTTGCGAGAAGAAACGTGGGCAAAAAGCCCACAAAACCAAGAGACTTCAAAACGGTCCATGGACCACTCCCCGACGGGTCGTGTCATAGGCCTTTTTGGACGTCAAAAAAGACGGCCAGAACAAGATTCCGGCGGGAAAATGCCTCCCGTACATCATGGCCAAGGAGGAGAAGGGGTTCCAGAGTACCCCGAAATCGACGAAAACCATACTGGGTCGGGGGGCATAACCCAAGCGACTCCAGTTGTAAAGGAAAGTCGGACGGCCACCATCTTTTCGAGGAGCTTGCATAAGCAGCTCGTCAAAGCAATAGGCCGATAGCTCGCCACCTCCGCCGGATCCTTCCCCGGCTTAGGTATCGGGACCACAATCGCCTCCCTCCAACGGGAAGGGAACGACCCTCAACCCACATCCGGTTGAAAAATGATCCAGCAAGAAGTGCAGGGCATCGGGTGCAGATTCCGAAGAAAGTCATACGGAATGTCATCAGGGCCAGGAGCGGAAGAACGACGGGTTGGCCAAAGCAGCCCGAAGTTCCCGCATCGGAAAGAGATGGTTATAGGGCTCGTTCCCAGGGGGCGGGAACGTGACCTCCGATAAAGGGCGATTCGCAGCCGAAGGCGAACGGGAAACCGCAGCAAAAGCACCGGCCAGCCGATCAGCCACAGCAGCAGGATCCGAAAGGAAGCCGTTCCCGTCGAAGGACAGGGGCGACTAGCAGGGACCGGCCTCCCCTCGATATACTACTTCCGCCACACAACAGCAGAAGGGGTAGATGAGGGAGATGCCGGACACCAAAAGCACGCCAAGACCGACGGGACAACTGAGAGTCCGGCGGGCGAAAGCCTTCGCCCGCCGCATCTCAATCAAGTGGCCCGCGCGCCGGGTGCGGTGGAAGCGGCGCGTTGCCCTCTTCCTCTCGCACACCGCCTGGTGACATGCTGGAGTCCACCACGGGACGCTACGAGTCCGCGGGTTACCGGAAGAACGAGGAATACAGTTCCGCGACGCCCATCACCACCCGCTCGAAGAACTCCAAGCTCTCATCCACCGAGCCAAAGCTCAACACCGAACGGACAATGACGGAACGAGCTCTGAAAGATGGCCAGTCAGCCCGCGCAAGGCACCACCTCGGTCGAGACGAAACGCCCGGCTGCGGACCGACCGGCTCAAGACAGACTGGGTAATGATCACTGCCATAAGAGTCCCCCAACACCTTCCACGAAAAATCGAGTAAGGCATCGAGGGACACCAAGGAGAGATCAATACAGGTAAATGAACCCGTGGGTTCGTGGAAGTAAGTAGGTTCACCGGAATTGAGACACGCAAAGGAAAGTTCCTCCATTAAGGAGAGTAAAATACCAGCAACATTAGTCGACCGAACATCTCCCCAAGCCGGGTCGCGACTGTTAAAGTCCCCGAGGAGGAGAAACGGTCGGGGTAGTTGCAGCACCAATTCGCGAACCGCGTCGCGAGAAGGAGGGTCATGAGGAGGAATATAAACCGAGCAGGCAGTGTACTGGCGATCTAAAAAGAGCCGCACAGCCACAGCCTGCAAGGAAGTGCGAAGAGGCACACCACGCGATGGTAACGAATGATGCACGTAAATCGCCGCACCCCGCCGGCGTGTGCGCTCATCCGGGGTGCAAGGGAAACCAACATATCCAGAGAGACGAGGGAGTCCCCGCGCAGCCAGGATAGTCTCCTGGAGACAAACACAGGAAGGCCGCTCGCTCTCCAGCAGGGAGGCAAGGTTCTCCCAGTTAGCTAAAAGCCCCCTACAGTTCCAATGCAAGATGGAACTGTAAGGGGAAGCGGCATTATAAGAGGCAGAGAAAACAGCGAAATAGCCACGGACCAAGCTGAGCAGCAAACTCAACGGTCCGTAACCAGGGACGGAATCGGTTTCCCCGACTCACCCAGAACTGGGGGGGTAGGGGCCACCGACTCCGCATCTGCTGCACCCGTAGTAGGACGAGAAGTGGAGAGTAGAACAGGGAGGTCAGAGGGGGGCTCTCCCGGCGGGGGGAGAGACGACGAGTCGGGCCCAGCCGAAACCCCCAACTCCCCACAAGAGGGGGACCGGGGGGAACCAGCTGTTCGAGGGCTCGTCAAACCAGACAAGCACTGACGGGGGGGAGAGGAAAGGTCGACCACAAGTGGGAGAGGTAGATCCAGGGAGAGACCCGACCACTCTCAGCAGGAGCCGGAGAGAGAGAGACTCCATGAAGGAGGGCCAGGCCCCTCTCGACCGGGTCTATCATGGGAACAGAGTCAGTAATCGAGGGTGTCATGGGGCAATGCACCTCGACCGACACCCGGACACTGGTCGGGGCACCGGGAGGTGACGCCCCACCAGCGCTCCGTATAGGGGGGGGGGGGGGGGGGGGGGGGGAGTCCCGAGCGGATCAGGAACAGCGCGCCGCTTCCCCTCCGGTGAAGACGGGAAGAAGGGGAAGGCAAGGCGAGCAGCAATCAGGGTCGGGTCGGAAGGACTCCGACCACGGCGACGCTTCCTCCTCTCCTTCGGGGCATCCCCCTCCCCACCCGAGAGACGAGTAGGCAAGGATCCAGACCCCAAGGCCGGAGGGGGAGAAGGGGCACTTGTAGGCAGGGAGATGGGATGTCAGAAAGTGAGACAGAGGAACAAGAAGGACCCGCGGCGCCAGGAGGACCACCAACCCCCGGGACTTCCAGGGGGGGCACCACTCCAGTAGACGCCGGGGTAGCACGGGAGGGGCCCGAGGCCCGCCAGGGCCAAGAGCCGCAGCGTAGGACAACCCCCGCCGCGGCTCCCGGATCTTATCGCGCGCCTCCCGCGCACTAAGGAATTCGGTAGTCCTTAAGGACCGCACCTCAAATTCAAACTTGAAAACGGGACAGTCCCGGAAGAGGAAGGGTGGGCCCCCGAACAGTTTGAGCAACGCGGGGGCTTCGTGCACGGGGTAGGGTGCGCAGGCCCACCGCAGCGGACACATAGCTTACCCTCACGGCGGCACGCAGAGCTAACATGGCCGAACCGGTTGCAGCCAAAGCAGCGAACCGGGTCAGGCACATATGGTCGCACCGAAAACTCACACGACCGGCGATCACCCATGCCCCAGAACACCTGGGCCGGAGGCACAAGGGAGTCAAAGGTCAGGAGCAGACGAGCGGACGGGGTAAGAGCACCATCCCGGCGCGACGAAAAGCGGAAGACCTTCGTTACCCCCTGGGGGGCAAGATCCTCCTGCAACTCGCCAACCGGGATTGACAGCAGACGGGAAGCGAAAATGGTGCCTTGACAGCTATTCAATTGCGGATGGGGAGTCACAGAAACTCTGCAACCCAAGACATCCTGCAACTGTAGAAGGGACCCAGTCACCCCCGAAGAACGGGACTTCAAAAGAAGAGACCCATCCCTCAGAGGGCGGATATCATAACGACAGGGAACCCCTATCGTCTTAAGGCGCTGAAACACCCGTTCCGAGTTGCCCGGAAGGGAGCCAGCGGAAGGGCGGAGAACAAGGAACCTGTCCACTGGACAGAAATTGACAGCAGAGACAGGTCCATGTGTAACGGTAACCGAGAGTGGGCGAGAGAACAAGGGCCGCGAAGACCCCGCCCTACGGCCACCACGAGTCCGGCCACGAGAGCCAGACACCGCAGAGGACGAGAGGGGGCCATACGGCTTGAGGGTCAATCCAGCGGAGGCAGAGGCCGCTGAACGACCAGAGTAGTCTGATCCAAATCCAAGGGCGGGCCAGAGTCGTCAACAAGAGGGGAGTGAAGTTTAGTAATAGAACCCATAAACAGTATTTTTACAAAAAACGGCAGCCTCGGACCCAAGGCGATGCACCAGCCGCCGCTGCATCCTTCAAAGCGCAGGCCCCAACGTCCCGGGTAGCCCGCCCCCCAACCTAACTGTCGTTTTAAAAACAGCCGATTGGCACTACGGAGATTTGTCCGTTCAGGGCCAAGCAAAGACCCAATCCAGACGCAGCAGCGGTCCGGGCGCCCAAACCGTCCCCGGAGCACGGCTCAGCCACGGAGCGATGCCCCCCGGCGGGTGCACCTGATGACCCCAAGACTGCAAATACAAACAGAGGGGGGGGGGATACTACGATTGACAGAGGCACAGGACCGAGTCAAGACCAAAGAAATTCCGGGAGAAACGGAAAAAAGGGGGAGCAAAAAAAAGAAAAGGGGGGGGAAGAAAAGGAAGGGAAAAAAAAAAAAAAAAAAAACGCAACTAGGTAACTCTTCGCCCACACCCCGCGAGGAGTTGAGGAAACCTCAACAACCCACGAGGTGTACGAGCCCCCTCGGCCCGGCAAGCCGGAGTACCTAATCGAGGGGGTATATATATATATATATATATATATTGTAGTGATGGGACGATGCATCGCAATCGCAATCGCGATACAATCGCACATTTTTTTACAATCGCAATCGCAATTGCAATCGCATTTAATGAGTGCGATTGTTGCGATTGGGAACAAAAGATTTAAATCTCTACAAAAGTTGCTATGAAAGCTGCTCTTTCATGCGTACTTAAAGGAAAGTTTAGCTAACAACAATACGGAATAATAAATAAATAAGTCAAAAACAGAAATGAAAACGGGTTGCGAATTAGTTGAAAACAGAATAAAAAATTGGTTTAATAATAACAATAAGTACACCTCTTTATTTGCTCTATGTAAAATTGGAATGTTAAAAAATCAAGCTAACCCTATGGTAGGTAACGCGTTTAGGTATATTTAAAGCATAAATGAGCGTTATGTGAGGCTAAAGCTAAAACATCGCAATCGCAATCGCGCGATTTTCAAATTCTGACAATCGCAATCGCAACAGCGATTGTATGAAATATGACAATCGTCCCATCACTAATATATTGCACCATCATAATTATTTACGATTACTCATTTTCTATTTTTAGTAAGCTTTACTTATGGTCAGTGTTCGAAGCTGGACAAAATTCGGTGTTTGCAGTTGTGTGTGAAGTTAATTCAATAATACAACTCTATAATAAATATGTTCATCAATCATCGAATGGAACATCGAATAAGAAGCGAAATGTGTGTAGAATTTACATCTGAAAAAATGTCACTTACGTCAAAAACATCGTTTGAGTCGATTTTTTTCTCCTCGAATCCTTCGAGAACGCAAGGATGAGCTTGGCATGGCAAATATGAAAGCAATGAAACACTTATTTCCTTTATTTTTCTGGCTTCGAGTGTTCTTCCTCGTTCCCATAATCCACAAATCTTACCTAAAAAATAAGGCGATAACTGTAGTATTCATTACTCGCAAGCACATGTGGGACATTTTATAGAGTAATTATTAGAACTAACTGTATCGCTTTATATCTAGTTAATTTTCACAGCTTGTCTTAATATAAAATTACCCCTCCCCCAAATATGTTGAGCTTATATATATATATAACCTTGGTTAACCATGGTTTTGCTTCAGCCCGAATTGTTCATTCTGACGAAGGTCAGTTGTCAATCCACCTTAGACCTACAGTTTTAACGTGGAACATGAACCACACCCCACCACGGGCGGTCAGAAATTACAGTCCTCGCCCACTCAACCTCCCGATCAGCAGCCCAACGTCTTAACCAGTAGGCTACCCAGAATACCTATTTATCTAGTAATCAATTTTTTTGTGTGAAAAGATGAACAGCTGGCTTTTGCTGCGCCCCGCATGCCGTCACTGGGCCTTGATCCCGGAACCAATGGATTCCTAATTAGCGATGCTAACCACTAACCACCAATGATTACATCACACATACAGAGGCGTATCCAGGATTTCTTTTTGGGAGGGGCTAATATATTTTTTTTTTTTTTTTGTATTGGGGCGTTTACCGCCATTTCCCGCTATATGGTAGCGGATATCATGGCGAGGCGGAATAATACGAGAAAGAGAAACGGAGACGAGAAAAGGCACTAGAAAAGGGAACAGCGGACTACAGGTGAGAAGCCACCTAAAGCTCGATAGGATGCAGATTGGGAGAGGAAGAGGAAAAGACGGTCAAGCTGAGAAGAGAGGGCTCTCAGCGAGCATAAGGCGTAAACGTTCGGGGAGGGGGAAATCAGAAAGGAACGGAAAAGCGCGACGACGTACTGACGACAGGGTGGGGCATTCCCAAGGATGTGAGAGACGGTGAGGGCGACTGGCATAAGGAGGCGCAACGAGGAGCCTCCTGCCGGAACATAAGATAGCCGTGCGTGAGGCGCGTATGGCCGATGCGAAGCCGCGCAAGGACGACCTCTTTGTGTCTGGAGCGGTGGAAAGAGGACACCCAGTATGACAGACGGGGGCGGATGGACCAGAGTTTATTTCCGGTGGCATCGTCCCAGGACTGTTGCCACATGCGATCGTAAAAGGAACGAAAGACCTGCACATAGTCTGAGAAGGGGGCGGGCGGGGGAGGGGAGGCAGCGAGGCGGCGGACCGGGCTAAGCGGTCCGCCGCCTCATTACCGGAAACACAACATGGGCGGGAACCCAGCAGAAGGTGACCCGGATCCGGTGAATGGTGTGCAGGACATGGTACTCCTGTTGAATAAGGCGTACGAGGGGTCTCCGGGGAATCATAGCGCTCGAGCGCCTGAAGGGCGCTCAGCGAGTCCGAAAAAATGGTACAGGAGGACCGCGAACAACCCGATACCAGACGGAGGGCTTCCAGAAGGGCAAAGAGCTCCGCGGAAAAGATGGAGGCCTGAACCGGCAGGGGGATACCCCGAGAGGTAGGTGACAATGACGGAGAGAAGACGGCGGCCGCGACACCTGCAGGGGAGCGCGAGCCGTCGGTGTAGACGGGAACGTCGTCCGAATGGACGGGAAGATGGGCCAGAAAAGAAGACCGGAGGACGGCAGGAAGAGACTCCTTACGCAGGCCACGGAGCGCCTGGCAACGGCAGATAGGGGTGGTCCGCCAGGGGGGCGACAGATCGAAGGAGAACGGCAGAATAGAGGGTGGGGGGATCCCCAGGGACGAGAAAATCTCGGCCAGAGAGGCAGCGAAATGCCACGTGTCAGGCCGGGGTAGCGCCTGGAGATCGCGGAGAAAAGTAGGGACTTCGGGAGGCGGCAGATGCGAAGGTAACACTTCGCCATGAGAAGGCCCCGGCGAAAGGCCAGGGGGGGTGTCCACAGTCCACCTGAAGACTAGCGACAGGGGACGAGCGGAAGGCACCCGACGCCAGGCGAAGGCCACGGTGGAGAAGAGGATCCAGCATACGGAGTGCCGGAGAGGAGGCGGAACTGTAGACCACACAGCCGTAGTCGACACGGGATTGCACCAGGGAGGTGTACAGGCGCAGCAGAGTACGCCTGTCCGCCCCCCAGGTCGTGTGGGACAGATGACCCAAAAGGGAGAGGGTGCGGCGAGATGTTTGCCGCAACCGCCTAAGGTGTGGAACCCAACCGAAAAATCCGTCGAGGGTCATACCCAGGAATCTAACGGATGGGACGAGGGGAAGAGGAGTGCCGGCAAGGGTAAGAGCGAAGGTATGCGACAGACGGAGGCGCCGAGGACGGAAAAGCATACTGGAAGACTTAGAGGGTGAGAAAGCATAGCCAACCGAGGACGCCCAGCGAACCACCGCATTGATGGCTAGCTGGAGCCGACGTTCAGCCAAAGACGGGAGGCGGCCAGAGCAATAGATAGCCGGGCTAATATATATATATTTTTTTTTATTGGGGTTGTTTAACCTCCTTCGCAACATCTAAGGTCATATGACGGAGGGGACCTACAGCTTTACGTGGGATCCGAACCACGGGTCGCTACATAATCTGGGCGCGGAGGACGGTCTCCCATCCAACTACTACCCAGACCCAATGTCGCTTAACTTCGAGATTTTATAATTTCTCATAAATTTATAAAATTTTATTTTTCATACGGTATTGAACATTAACGCTTCCTACAAGATAAGCCGACCTGTTAATCAAAGGCCAAAGGATATTAAAAATTAATGTGCAATACATTCTAAAACTCAAGAGAACACATTATGTTGAGGTTGGTGTGGGATGCTTACATCACCACCGCACACACGCCTACTAACTTACCTTTCTTATTCCATTCTGGGAGCTGAGAATGACTGCTCTGTACCAAATGTTATCTTCGGAGTAAATTGCTAAGCAAGGCTGACCTCGCAGCGGATTACTTAAGGGGCTCAGAGTCGAATTCTGTTTTTGGACTTCCTTCTGCAGCCAATTAACTTTATCTTGATTTTTTGCAAACTGGAGGTAAATGACTCCGAGGCTTTCACTGACGTGACTTACAATTACTTCAATGTCAGTTATGATTGACTGTTGATCGAACACTCGGTTAGTGATTATTTTCAGTACTGAATGTTTTCCAGTTTCAAGGTCTACGTCCATTAAAAAGTCTATTATTCTGCCTGCAGTTACGTTTAAAATTTTATCTGCTACAATTTCTTTGAAGTTCTGACAGACTTGAGGATTTGAGGATTTGGGCAAGCCCCGAAGGCGACATCGGACAACTAACATTGGTATTTCAAGAAGATCTTCTGGTAGGGGCCACACATTATCAAAAGGGATATTTTGCACTGCACCAACGTCAACCAAGAAGACCGAGATTTTTCCACTACTTTTAACTCCTAAAACGAGTCCCCTGTAGTATTTATTTAGTATTTCACTCTTGAAGAGAACGGGAATGCCATTCTCGATACGGGTCGAAATGAATCCTCCTTTCGACACAATTTGCTCCATTTTTTTCTCCAGAAGACTCCAAAAATCAATCTGACTCTTCAGCCTGATGCAAAACTTCCAAGGACCTTTCTCAATGTAAGTTATCATACACTCATCACTACTTCCTGGCTCTATTTCCACGGTGAAGTAATGGCTTCTTTCGCTCGACTCTTGTGAAACAGATTTTTTCGCAGCCTTTTCCACCCTTTTTGACTGACAATGTCTGCTTTCAACAGGAAAGTAATTTTCTAGACAGACACCGGATGCGCCTGAAACTAATGGAAAATCGGGAGACTGATGATTCGGGGAAGGTATAAAATGTTCCGGTGGGTACAGAAAACTCTTCCTAGTAAAAGTAAAATGGCTTGAAAACAAGCCTCGATCTGGTGGAAATGGAGAAAGACCAGGAAAGGAAGGAGAAATGTAGGCCATTCCACACTGAACCATAGTTTTTGCTAATAATTGTCCTTGATCACTGGGTTCGTATGGTCTGAAAAGAGCTATTTTATCCTTCTCACGAAAAACAGTTCCACTTACAGTTCTACTGATCAGTTGTGATCTTAGAAAATTTATACAGTTGTCAGACCAAGAATTCGTATGTAGTGGGGCAACATCAGCAAGATAAAATGTTTCTAAGCACATCGGTACTTTTGCTATTTCTAGAGGACACGAGTATAGGTCTGTAAACTCAACTCTACAATTCCACTCGCAGTCGTCTATACAGACGACAGATAAAAATCCAGTGTTCATATGTTTATTGTCTGGAAGAAAGTTAAAATGAAAAAATAAGTAAATCTCACACCTCATCTATCTCAATCACACAGGTAGGTGAATACAAGGTGTCCCAGAAGTCTGGACTCACAGGGAAAGTAGACTATATTTTTAAAGTGAAACAAACTCATTTCTAATGTCAATTTTACATACTTCAGGAGAGAAAATACCCTGATGGTTCAGTATACCAATCAAGAGGTGGTGTACTGTTACACGTTTCGAAAAAAGCCAGAGGGAGGCATGTCAGTTATTTCACAAACATGCCTCCCTCTGGCTTTTCCCAGAAACATGTAGCAATACCAGTTCCACCTTCTCTTGATTGGTATACTGAGCCATCAGGGTATTTTCTTTTCTGAAATATGTAAAACTGACTTTAGAAATGCGTTTCACTTTAAAAATATAATAGCTATTTTCCCTACGAGTCCAGACTTCTGGGACAACCTGTACAATATAATTAAAATATTTTAGCCTCTGCTAAACAGTTTTAAAGCACAAGCTTGGTATTATGATATGGAGTACTCCTTATTTCATATGACTGAATTGCAAAATTTAACTTTTTCATTATTTCAATGCCATGACAAATCAGTCGCAAAGAATTTGTGAACTTCACACTACCAGCTAAATTCAAACCATTTTTACTCAATACTTTAAAGCATTAACTAAGTTTCCACTCATTTCTCTATTTACCCTCTACATAAGGACTAATTTTACCTTTAAAATATGTACTCCTGACCTAACATCGTATCATTACTGGAAACTGGTTCTAACCTATATTCCGGCAACATACAATTTTACACCAAACACGCACGACATCAGTGGTTCCCACGTTCTTCAGGATAAGGACCATTTTGATATCCAAGAAATTTTTGACGCTTCTTATTTTTTTTATCATTCCAAAACAGTGTTGAACATGAATATTGTGCTTCTTTTAAATTTTTTTTCCTTAATTTCCAATTTATTAAACTACCTAAATTTGAAAATTTTGTTCAATTTGCAACACACTCAATATTTGTACTTTTCTGCATCTTCCCTTTTTATTGTCATAAGGGCATTAAAACTTACTTCACTTCATTTTTTTTTTACTATACATTCTCTCGTACACCCTTTACTACCACCACCACGCCTTATCCCCAAACGTAATTCCTCGTCCTCTCTATTCCCTATCCATATTCCCTTCCCTTATGTTTAACTCGGTTTACCATAGTTGATGAGCCTTTCCCGTATTTACCCTTCCCACCCGGGAGAAATTGCGCGCGCGTGTAAGCGAGCGCGCACGCCACTACAGTACACACTGACGAAATAAAACCATACTAAGCTCGTCTACCAGATTATCCAGCACAAACACTATAACAGTCTATAATTAGTCTACTACTGTCACCATTGCTATACCTACAGTTAAAAACGCCTTCATTTTTTTTTACAATCCATTTATTAATTAATTTAATAATAACCTTTCCTTATAAAAGACATTCCCAATTTTATCCAATTCACAAAAATTACTTTCTTCACTTTCCCCCACCAATTCAGGTGCACCACTGTCTACTTTTAACATGGTCAAATGTTACTACTACAGGTTCCCCAATTTGTTTTAAAAAAAAAAGTAGATGATAGTCTATATCAGTGATAGGCAACCTTTTCCGAAACTGGGTCAATTTGATTTATTGGTAATTTCATAATGAGTCGGTGTTCAAAATTTAAATCAAAAAACACTATTTTCGGAACATTCTAAAATAAAAAAAACACTTGTAATAATGTTTATTATTTTATAAACAGTATACTATATACTACAATTGACCCGCGGGTCAGAGGTTGCCGACCACTGGTCTATATTTCCAAATAAATTTAAAGCAATTCCAATAATTTTTGTAAGAGGAATTATACCCTTATAGGATAGTAATTATTCTATTTAATGTAAGGTTTGGAACCTTAAAAATTTTGATGGGCCTCATTCCCTTCAATAAGTGGAACAAAAACATCTCTCGTTTATATGGACTTGATAGTAGTACCTACTGTATATGTTGTTATAAATAAGGCATAATTAATAGGTTCTCTTTACAAGAGAGATTATAGAAAATGTAAATGTACTTTATTTCTTTGGGTAATTCACCAAAAAAAATAAAATAAATAAATTAGAAAGAAAGCCCTTCAGTATTTTTTTTTAGCATTTTACAATAAGCAATACAAACTGCCCTAATAAAGATACTTTACAAGTATGAACTGCAAACTACATTTATTAGCTAATCAAATTAGGTTACATATGACACGGTTTCAAGATAAAATCACATCTTTGTAACTGAAAAAATTACTTGAGCCAATACAACAATACGTTCTTTTGTTGAAAAAAAATCTCTTTATTATAACAGTAAAAAACTTAAAATTAGCTCTTATGGTGTGTTCTTGGACGTTTGTGTGAAAACAAAAAATGGGCATTTTCACGTGACTTGTTTTCATACACGTGTTGTGTCAATAGTGCTGCCAGTAACATTAGTTTTAGATTACTGTACATACTGTGTATGTTGTTTTACTGGTAAAACATGATTTTAAACTTTTCAAACAACAGGTACTTCATCTTTGGCATCTATTTACCAGAATTACCAGAACTTCGAGTGACAATCCTGTTTGCAAACATTTAAGATTTAGATCAGAAATAAATTTACATTTGCTCCTATACATAACATATAAACCATGTATCATTTTTGTCAGTGACTCAAGAGCAACAAACAAATTAGAAAGCACAACTAAATACAGCATATTTACAGAGGTTACGGTATACGGTATGGAATTAGCATTGTTTTAGGATTTGGATTGCTCAAAAAAGTAACATTTTTGCAATAGAGCTGTTCAAATTTTGGAGCACAATGTAAGCAAAATCTTTACATGCTACTTCATTTGCAATATACCTATATAAAAAACTGTGGTCTAGTGCAGTGGTTCCCAACCTTTTTTTAGGCCAACGCCCCCTTATGTCCATCAATATTTGCAGGTGCCCCCTCATGAAACTAATATAACAGGATAACTGATTTAGTAATAGAAGGTAACAATTTTAGTTTCCTAGCGCCCCCCTAAGATTCTCAAACGTCCACTGGTGGGCGTTGGCGCTCACGTTGGGAATCACTGGTCTAGTGCAAGCATATTTAGGATAAGAGGCATCGTTAAGTACTTATTACAGCTCTATCCTTCTATAATATGGAATTTAACTTTTCAGAATACAGTAAAACCGGTCTATAACAAAATATATCAGCCAAATGGATATCGCTGTCTAGAGACTTCGTTATGAAGAGGTTTTCCTTTGCCAACATTGTAGTGTAAACTTTAGTGACCTATTTAGACCCTCATTGGTTATTTATACATACTTTATATAGTACTGTATATACAGCATATTAAATGCACTACTTAAAAGTACTTCCTCCACGAGGGAGAAACATTCTAGCCAATTACGCATCAGCCAGTCAGCATGCTGCTTACTTTCTTGATCGGGGAAATGGCGGTAGAAACGAACACGTGCGGCTCAGGCTAAGTTAGCTAAACCACCTTATAACGAAACGTGTTTTCGATAGAGAGGTTTTACGAAATGTCCAATGTGTTCGGTAAGGAGAGGTTTCATTATAGTGGTGTGTCGTTATTGAGAGGTTTTACTATAAGTGCCTAATATGAATAGTCATGCCAAAACAAGGTACTAATTGATTTAATGCTGGCCGATTGTCTGATAAGACAGTTTGGACCATATTTATGGCAAATGAAATAATGTAGTCGGTGGATAATTTAATTGTGTACCGTACATGATAATTTCCAATTTTTTAAAAACAGAATGCTTATGGGAAGCAGGGGCAGAGGTCTAGCTGTTAAATGGCTAGAAGTTTTGCAGCTTTTATTTCAAATTCAGATTCCTGAAATTTTTTCAGCCTACGAACATTTTTACAACAAAAAATTTCATGCTGACTTTTGGCTCATTTTGTTACCAAGATCTGATTCAGACTTTGAAACCATGTCACAGACTTTTATCATTACATACGCCTATTTTATCATGTACAGTTACCCGCATATATAATGTTCCTCGCCTCACAGTCGACTGCGTACACGTGGCAACGCCGCAACGACAGTCCAGGTACCCCAACTGGGGGAAGGTGGGGGGTGGATGGGGGACAACTAAGTCCAACAACATATAACATTGACATACGGGTAAGACGCCATTCAAAAATTACTTAACGCTATTTTTGCTAAAACCTGACACCCCCTCACCTGTAACGTTCCATAACGTGTGGGAAATGCTACATAACATCTTACGGGGGCCTGGTCTAGCGTTACAGAACGTTCCTGGAGGATCTAGGGTGTCAATTTTAGCAAAAATAGCGTTACGTAATTTTTGAACGACCTCTAATTATAATGTAACGTCGGAGTTCAACCCTGTTCACGATCATATTCATATTAATCGTTTATCTTTATGAACACAATGTTTACTAATCTTGTACAGTAATAAAGTTTCATTATGATTACTGCAAGTCTATATGAACAGATACCACAATACAACTTTTTATATACTACCGTACTGAATTTGAACCAAAAATGAACATTACACAACCATCCTCCACACCCTCATTCTCATTCTCCTTCCCCACCCACCAGTCTCGCGTACATTAAATCATTGTGTAACAATACTAATAAAGCTGTTTGTAGAGTCCGTGTGCAGCTTCAAACCTTTACGAGTCTACACGATTATATACAGGGTGGGCCAAAAGTCACTGAAGGACTTATTTTTATTATAATTTCTTTATTTTTAAATAATTTTGTATTTTTACTTCTTTCAGAGATAAAGCAGCCCAGGGATTCATTATGAGGAAATTTACCACCGACCAGCGCGTAAAAATTGTTGAATTTTATTACTCAAGTGGAAAATCAGTAATTGAAACTCAAAGAAAATTTCGCAGACATTTTAATGTTAGAGAAACACCATCAAAAAACACGATTCAGAACTTGATTGTTCGTTTTCAGTCAACGGGGTCTGTTCATGACTCAGTCCGCAGTGGAAGACCAAAAACAAGTCGTACTCCAGAAAACATTGAAAGTGTTAGGGAGTGTGTTAACGAAGACCCAAAAACATCAACTCGTAAACGTGCAACTCAGCTCGGAATGGCAAGATCATCATTGCGAAGGATAATGAAGAAAGATCTGTTGCTGTTTCCTTACAAGATTCAAATAGTAGATTCCGATTAATAGGGCCAACGGTTAATCGGGGCAGGTTTATTTGAGACAAATCTTGAAGAACAAAGAAAATCGAGAATATAACCAGAATTTGCTTCGCTTATTTGGGACACCATGCCTTTTAATTGGGCCAGTAATTGCTACATTGGGCCGTGGAATTACAACAGAAGTCGAGAAAAATTCTGCTGCTTCTTGACAACTGTGCAGCACACCCTCATTTAGATTTTTTGAAAAATATCCAACTGGAATTTCTGCCTCCCAACACCACATCCTTGGTGCAGCCAATGGACATGGGAATCATCAAAAATTTGAAGACCTTGTATCGCGAAAAGTTGGTAAACTACATCCTTGAAGCAACTGAAGAAAATCTAATTACATCATCTTCAACAGCTAAGGAAGTCAGTGCAAGGGTTAATCTTTTACATGAAGTACAGTTTATTGCCGATAGTTGGCGAGGAATAAGCACCAAGATCATTCAGAACTGCTTTGCTCACTGTGGTTTTAAACACTCAGGCTTGGAGATACCAGATACGGTCGATAGTGAAAATGACGCTATTTTGGAAGTGCAACACGTCAGAAACTACGAAGAGTTTGCATGCATCGACAATAGTCTTCAATGTTATAATGAAAATGAAGATTGTGAGGACGCAATTGTTGAACAAATTGCAGCAAAACACCAGAAAACATCAGAAGACCAGGAAAGCGACGAGGATGAGACACCTTAACTTGAACGAGTGACTAACCAGGATGCCAGGAAATTTATTGCTGGATTACGACGCTATTTCATGCAGGAAGGCAATGAAGGCAGTCCTATATCCGCACTAGATACCTGCGCTGATTTTGTTCAGTTGCAGTCAATCAAGAGAACACGGCAGGGTACACTCGATAAATTCCTCCATCGTCATTAACTGTTAAGAACTACATGCATGTTTAATACGTACATGAATCAAGTTTGTTTTTAGTGTAAATATTTTTCTCTGATTTGCACCATTTGTTTCAGTTCATATACAGTAAGTATTTTTGTTACTCAATAAACGGAAAGTTTCTCTTTTGTCTTATGTATACCTTTTTAACTCTTTACGTGCAACTTCGTATAATTGGGCCAAAGTATTCTAGTCCCGATATATCCCAATTAACCGGAATCCAGTGTGTGTGTGTGTGTGTGTGTGTGTGTGTGTGTGTGTGTGTGTGCTGACAGCGAAAAACTAACTGATTATCAAAATCATATAAGAATAATCCACGGTTATACTAGCATAAACATATTTATATATACACAGCGGCAGAAAAATCGGCCCACTTGGAATATCGCGAAAAGCAAAAGTGGGCAAGCTTCTCTTTATAAAAGTTTTAAAATTCGAAAATTTAGTCTGAGGACATTAAAAAATCTTCAAACACCTGCTTAATACAATTTATTACCAAAAAAAAAAAAAAAAAACGACCAAAAAAAAAAACCCTGTGATCAGAGTTAAGAGGTGTTTGCCTCCCCTACCTTGAATGACTGCAGTCATTCGTCGATTCATTCCATAAATGAGATCGGCGATCACATCTTGTGAGATTCCTTCCCACTCTTCAGTTAAAGCTTGTTGTAGGAGGCTCCTATAGTGTGTTAGGTGCTACTAGACGAGCCCTAAGACGCCGTTTCATCGTGTCCTAGAGATATTCTAAGGGGTTCAGGTCCGGACTTCGGGAAGGCCAATCGATTCGACGAATTCCAGTAACCCAGTAACCGGTGACCTACGACCAGGAAACTTGACAGAGCACATCGTCAGCTCATGGGCTATCAGTTGGTGGTGGTTGCAGAATTTTCCGATGTGCTGTTTAGGCTGTGCACGGTTCCGAAAAAAGCGGACACACGCACAGACATTTTATTTTTAGCTCAATAGTATATTAGATTCTATAACACACAAATACAACAGTATACCAGTAACCATGTCAACACCTCGGCTTGGCCCATCAACGTCACTTCACAAACATTAGTATAATATTGCACGAGTTTATAAGTGTATATATATACTGTAAACCAGGTTAACTTCGCGACAGCAAATTTTCGCTTTTTCATATCCTTGGACGAGTTTGCGGCATCATAATTTCGCGGTCAACAGTTGCTAGTTATAATCTTACAGATTAAAATGACGACATTTATTCTGGACTGTGATTGGTCGAGGGTGAGGTCGTATAAAGGCAAGTTTTACCTCTTGGTATGCGGATAAAATTTCAGCAGCACTCAACGTAAATGAATTTTTCGGTAAGATAGATTTGAAGCCCTCCACACTGAAATCTATTCATGCTAAATGAATTCTCTGCAAGGGATAACCTACACCTACACAGTATAATTTAAAATGTTTTTACCGCTTTTACTTTACAATGTTTTATTACAATATAGGTACTGAATTTACTTTTCAAATAAAGTATTTTAATGACCCAAGTTTTATTTTCTTACCATCTTCCAAAGATTAGTTTAAATTGTCAAATTTTTGCCTGCTGGATATTTTCGCGTAAACTATAGCCTACGCGGAAAACGCAAAAATTCCCTGCAGGCGAACATTTCGTATTCACTAGTATATAAGAAGTCCTATTGTAGTAGCTGTTCATGTAGATTTGCAGTAATCATAATGGAACCTTATTACTGTACAAGACTAGTAAACTACATGGAGTTCAACGCTGTTCACGATCATATTAATTGTTTATCTTTATGAACACAGACTTGGACTCGGTTGTCCCCCCTCCACCCCACCTTGCCCCAGTTGGGGTACCTTGACTAACACTACGGCGTTGCCACATGTATGGAGTCGACTGTGAGGCGAGGAACATTACATATGTGGGCAACTGTACAAAAAACCTAAAAGCTACATTGTTGGTATAGTATTTAAAAGTTACAATTTGTTTAAATTTTTAAAAAATCATTATTAAACATGACAAATGTAGGCGATTCACAAAGCTGAATGTAAATAAAATAGGCCTATATTCAAATACAAAACATTTTCTTAGTAGTAATTTGAGAAAATATAGGGATTATAGGAAACAAATCTTTACTAATTTAAAGAAAAATTATAGGCCATCACAGAACTTTGCTACTTGTCTCATTTAGTACCAAAAGTACTTTTATTACTACATAAAAATGCTCATATATCGGCAAACGCTGCCAGTTTCTTACCACTGAAAATTAATGACATTTATAATTGACAGAACCTTGCCAAATGAAAAGAATGGAAGCTTAACTTACCGATAATCTGAACCCTGAAAAGGGAAGAACCTCCTTCATTTGTATCCATGCATGCAAGAGCTATAGTACCAAGTGTAATGTGGGATAAGGGTAGTCTTGAAAATTGATACTCCAAGGAATACTTGTGAATCTGCAATTAATCGGAGTATGAACTTGTAGCTATCACATCAGTGTATAGAGGTTTGATCTGCGTATATAATAGCCTCTTTATATACTAGCAGAGAGTTGCCCTACACACAACACTGATTTGATAATCATTAAAATCATGGTTGTTAAATCAAACTCAGAGGGGCACTTACAAAAAGTAATAAATTACAAACATTTCACATTTAGCTAAAGCCAATGCAGGAAAAATAGATTATTTGCTGATAGGAGGAAACTGCAATTTACCTGCAATTTACTGAATTTTATCTTTTAGTATCTGGCAACACTGACTGGTTCAGAACAATATCCTTACTATTTATACTGATGATAAAATTATGTCAATCAGTGCTATCGCAATATAATGAATGAATTACTTTGAAATCTTTGGAAAATTTAATTAAATTACAGCACCTTAAATGGTAAACAAAGTATGAAATGCAGAGGCCAATTAAAATATAATTGTTTTTAGTTCGCTATGCAGAGTAATGGGTGTGGGTGTTTGAACAAAGAGTGCCAGTCACTTCATCCTATATCCTGTTATAACAATCATATTTTTAACGTGTACTACATTTTTTTATGTTCAGTATTGATACCGTATTGCTTGAAACCTGAAAGTAAATATTATTTGAATTTAAAACAGCAAAAGTGTTTCCTTGAATGTGGTGAATGCCTTGTAAAATAGGGCTGGTTGATAACACTTTTAATGGTCCACAATAATCGTCACTGAATGGTTGGCGATTATCACGATAAATGATCTCTAATAATTATAATTAACAACGTCTAATTACTGTACACTAAAATTTATATAGTAATATAATATAATGGAATTGTATATACACATCAGAGACGTGATTTACTGTATACAGGGTGGGCGGAAAGTAGCTCCCTATTTTGGATTGGTAAAAAAATACGTATATTATCCATTTATTTCAGAAGAAATAATATGAAAAGGTAGGCATACATGGTAGGTTTTCTCTAAAATTCAATGTGGGCTCCAACTCTTTCCACCAGCTTCTGGAGCTGCCCAGGAATGGCGTCCACTGACTTTAGCAGGAACTCCGGCGGGATGGAGGACATGACTTCCCGAATTCGGTCCTCCAGTTCTTCCAATGTCCTCGGTTTGGTGGTAGACTTCTTCCTTTACCCACCCCCAAAGAAAGAAGTCGCACGGTTATCGCTGAAAAACGGCAGAATCGGTTCAGTGTAACGGTGTGGTGTGGTATGACCTCAGATCAGGTTGTGGGCCCGTTCCTTCTGCGCAACACCATGAATGCTGAGCGATACCTTGCTATGTTGCGAAACGAGGTCTGGCCGGTTGTCAGCACATGGGAGAACATCGACGATCTGATATTTATGCAAGATGGCGCCCCTCCGCACTTCGCTCTTGTTGTCCGTGAGTGGCTGGATGCCCACTTCCCTGGGCGTTGGATGGGTCGTCGTGGTCCACATCAATGGCCAGCCAGGAGCCCCGACTTGACACCGTGCGACTTCTTTCTTTGGGGGTGGGTAAAGGAAGAAGTCTACCGCACCAAACCGAGGACATTGGAAGAACTGGAGGACCGAATTCGGGAAGTCATGTCCTCCATCCCGCCGGAGTTCCTGCTAAAGTCAGTGGACGCCATTCCTGGGCGGCTCCAGAAGCTGGTGGAAAGAGTTGGAGCCCATATTGAATTTCAGAGAAAACCTACCATGTATGCCTACCTTTTCATATTATTTCTTCTGAAATAAATGGATAATATACGTATTTTTTTACCAATCCAAAATAGGGAGCTACTTTCCGCCCACCCTGTATATCTGGACTGTCAATTTATCTGTATATGCTGCGAAATTCTAAATGTCAACAGCTTCCTATAATAGTGATACACAAACAAAATCTAGCGATTTTGAGTCCCAATCTGGCGGTTTCTGTTTGTTTGATGTTGTTTAACCCTTCAACACTAGCTATGGATGTGATCGATAACCAGTGTTGGGAGTAACGGCACTACTTTTTAGAGCGATTTAAATCGTTACTCGCTACTCTCAAACTGATCATTTGACTCGTATCATTTATTAGCTGTTAGGTCCTCCACACGAGGAGGACTATCAGATACCAATTTTGAAAAACTAGTCCTCCTGAAATCGAACACCACACTCCTAAAAAAAAAGTCTACAAGATTAGTTTTTTTTTTGGAGAGGACATTTTTTATTCGAGTTTACATTTTGATTTTTTTGTCATATAGAGTATAATTCAGGGTTGGTACCCAAAAACCCAAACCCAAAAATCCAACACCAAAAACCCACATCAATTTACTTCTCAAGCTTATTTTTAACTTGGCATTTTTTTCTAATATGGTTATGCAGTCTTATATATTAATGTGATAAGGCCAATATAAACTAAAATTTTCAGAAACTATTTATTTGACACGTTTCATTATGAACCTTATATCTAATAGTGTATCTAATTTATCTATCTTCTAATTGGCTACCTATATCTAAAAATAAATCATCTTTCTTTTCAGCTTTATAATTTAAATAATTTAAGTGGTACCTAATATTGATCAGTATGTTCAGCATCTTTTGACCTTAGGTGGCGGTAGATTCGAACCAACATTTCTGCCTTTTTTTTTCCCTAACCTATTTCGCATTTTACTCATACCAAGCCAAACGTTGAAAAAAATCTTTCCAATGATCCGGAACTGGCCGGACAACTATGAATAGATCTCATAAATTTAGCAAAGCCTAATGGTAACCTCGTCTCTTTTTTTTTTTTCTTTCATTTCAACAATTTTCCACCAATTACTAGCTGATGTAGAGCTCACTATACTATCTTTGAATAAATAAGGAGGAAAAATTAGTGCGTCTTTTAAGCGGAATGCATAATATCCTGCCATGTATTCTGAATTTATTTCAATCAGCCATTCTTCAGCCTCTTCCTCTTGAACTCTATTCAATTTTGGTCCTGAAAAATAATAGAATTGTGTGGAAACAAAATAAAGCTAATAATATAGATTATAGAATTTATGTTATGGTATCTAATTTATGCTAATTGTTATCCAATATGGCAATGCCAGATGATTTGATTCAGATTAGAGAAAACTCTTCTGCCCATACAGTTGAGTTACCTATGTTTTATATATTGGTAGTAGTTAAGCATTTAGGTCCTATTTACCTTCATACTTTGGGTCAGTTATATTTGCCAAAAGATGACATGGTTCCATAGCTTGTGTAAATCTCTTAATAATATCTTCTTTGTACGGAGCTAATTTTTCATCTTGGATTAAATTGAGCCAAATTTTAACAGCATCAGATAATGTTGTATTATATCAGCCTGCACCTGTAACAAAAAAAAAAAAAAAACTATAAAGTTATATATGGCTGAATGAAAACATCTGTAAACATTTAGAATTATGCATTGTTAGAATTTATTTTTTGGTGTTACAAGTTACAACACATAAAATGAAGTTTATTTTAATTATTTATTAGTAGTGCTTTAGTACAGGATTCTATAAATAAAATGTGCACTATAAGTCCATAAAATATCTTCAAATTAATATTGGTATTTAAAGTTAAGTAATTTTAACTGCATAATATAAACACACCTTATCTAGAGCATTTCCAACAAGTAAGAGTTGTGACTGGAAATTGAGTGCCTCTCTCTGTATAGATAAGTTATCTATCAATTTTCCGATGTTGTGATCAATGTCTTCAATATGCTCTCCTCTTATTTCTATATATAGAGAGAGTAATTTGACAAATAGGTTTTTATGCATTCTAACTGAGAATTCCATCTGGTTTCATTTGGTAGTTGCGGCATCATACCTCCTTTCTCCATTAACCAACCCTAAAATATAAATTTTTATTACAAATATTGCTGGATTTGACAGCATAAATAAATAGCCTATGCAACTTATTAATGAGTCGTGAATTAGGATTCACACTGGTGACAGTGCTAATGCATAAAAGTAAAGCTGACAGTAGCTAATTTATTGGATTTGTTTTTAGCTTACATGAGGGTGGTGATGGTTTCGGAAATATTTGTTAATTTCTACAACATGCGTGAGAACTGTTTTTGGGAAGATCTTTTTCTACCAAGTTTAGATGGTGTGCTGAACAGCCATAAGTAATAAGACTGTAGTTGTCCTCCTTAAGAATTTCTCTCATTCTTATCATTTTTGTTTTCCTTATCAGTGCATATAGCAAATACCTGAAAATAAAATGTCATAACTCATAAGGAACTGAGCATTTGAGTATACCAAGGCGGAGAATTACATTCAGTTTATAACTAAAATAAAATGTACCTACAAAATAGTTATACTTACATCAATGCCATATATTTCTTTAGCTTTTGTTATTGCTTCTCTAGCTAACTGCACAATATTTTGCTGTCTTTTTTGTACTTCCAGCATCTACTGCTGAAATCAGATGTGGCTTTTTTCCATTATGAATACTGTGCGCAATATTAGGATCATTACCTACTGAACTCCAGCCATCTTGTATAAGGGTAATGGTACAATCATCAAGATTAAGGTCATTCTTCATTTCATGGATTACTTCATCATTAACTTTTATTAACAGATCAGATGCCAACCTTTTCCCGTTTGGTGGTTCATATCCTGATCTTAGACCTTTGATTAATTTTATAAATTCTTTATTTTCTAAAATGTTGAAGGGTATGTTAGCTGAAAAAAGAACCTTGCAACTTGTAAATCTAATTCTTCCTTTTGGTCCACAGTCGTTCTTACCACAAATGGTGTAATTGATCTTTGCCTTTTATGCTTTATTGGTGTTGAATGACAGAATGTGGATGATGATGAACCCACACTAGTGTCACTCATTTCAGGCACATTTTCACTTATAATCTTTGGATCATCTTTGCCAGAAGCCAAAGTTGGAGGAAGTGAATCAGTTTCAACTGATGCTCCAAATTCGAGTCTCGGCATACCTCTTGCCTCATTTTCAAACATTCCACTTTTTTTACTGCATTTCTCTGGATGATGTTTCACACACTCAATTTTTCGAGTGATACTTTCTTTGCAATAATTGCATAGTATTCTAGTAGGCTGATCACTTAATAAAGTCACCTCGTCCCATTCACCATAACTCTGAGTTTGGCATCTTGAAAATTTAAATTTGAGTTAGGTCTAAATAAAGCTGAAATCTGCTGTTAAGAAATAAAGGAAAGATATAAAATTAAAATGGAGAAAATTCTAATGTGTCATTATTCTCTCATATATCTGAACTTTCTGTGAAATAATGATGTCTTTTTAATATATATTGTAGATTAGATAAATAAATTAATAAAATAATAGATATAGGCACTACATAATTATCAAACTTTCTAAAAAAAATTTCAACCCATCAAAAACCCAATTGGGTTGGGTTTTTGCCAACACTGGTATAATTTGGTATTATTAAGGCTTTTTTACTCCTTAGTCTTTTCTTAAAAGTAACACTAACGTGTTACTTTCTCATAGAAGTAACTGAAGCGGTAACGATGTTACTTTTTTATCAATGTAACAGTAGTGGTAACGCCGTTACTTATAGAAAGTAACATGCCCAACTCTGTCGATAACAGGAAAAAAAAAAAAACAAGAATAATTTTGTAGCGATTTTATGAGTCATTCTAAACATCAAATAAAGGTGGGAAGGTAAAGCATCCACAGATGTTGACCATCATTTGTGGGGAAACCTAAAACATCAATTGATGTTAACCAGCATTCTCTAAGAGAACATCAATAGATGTTGACCAGAGTTTAAGGGTTAATTGCTTGATGTTGATTTACTATTGTAACCTTAAATAATGTCAAAATTGTGGATTTTACAATTTACTCATTTTTCTAATGAAAAATGCCGTGTTCCCGATTATCACAATACCTAAAAATGACTGACGATAATCGCCATTTTTATACCTGGCGATCGATTAATTATCGTGATTCTCATCCAGCCCTATTGTTAAGGTTTGTAATTAGAAAGACAAGTTTGAATTATATGCATGTATCATTGTATCGTGTATGTACCTATGTCTCACTAATGTACTGATCATTAAATAAATTTATTGGGGCTTGTAGTTTGCTATCACGTAAAATACCTCTGGAGCACTGGTAATTACTCATACTTGTTAATATTGCTCAATCACTGTCATGACAGTAAAGTTAAATAGCACAAATTAATTTATTTACCTTTTCTAAAATGTGCCCCCTCTGAATAATTGGGTGCCCTCCCTGCAAACATCATGCTGCCACCAGGCTTAGGTGAGGCCCAGAACAAATGTGCAAACTCCATAAATTACAAATTATGCTAAGTAAGTTTTTTTTTAATTTAAAAATCAGACCTAATGACTTCTCGTTTCTACAATATACAGTACTATAGCTTTTTACAGGCTTATTCCTTACAAAATTTATTCTGTTGAAATGTCAGATCACTTGGTAGCTACAGGCTATTTTTTTTTATTATCTATTCTATGAACCACTTCAGGCTTATATGACAATTTGTCACCCAATAATTATCATGCACCCAAATATCATTAGCTACCTATTATCCTGTTACACATAATTTTCATAAAGAAGTTATTAAGAAAAATACCTTGGTATAACTGCTAAAATTTTATTCAGAATTACTTTGAGTTAAATATTTTTGGAGTGCATTCACAACTTATGTAACAATCTTATGTAACAATTTTTAATATGCCTTTCAGCTCCTAAGGAGATCTAAAGAAAGCTGATAACTCTGCTATTTTCTAAAAAATAATCCACTAGGTTAGCATTGGCCAATTTTTCCTCTCAAAATTCGAAAGTGAATGGCTACCGTACCTAATATCTACAAAACACCATCAATTAAAAAACTGCTAGAATTGTTACCCTCATAACAACTACGATATAAACTACCTATGGAAAAACTATACATGCCTGCCATACACTTTCCAACAACTTGTGGGATGTCAGGGATGTTCAATTACTCAAATAGACCTTTCACTGCATTAATAATATACTACACTAATTACATTATAGTCAACTACTACTATTCTGCCCTCTTCCCATGAAAACAAAGTCCAGCATTTTCACCCCTAAAATGTGACCCTCTCCAATTTTCATGAAATTTGATGCGTTTTGGTATATATAAGAAACACTCACCACCAAAGTTTCAGACCTTTGTGACCTCTACTTCTGCAGATAGAAGTCACCAAAATTTGCAGTTTTCAAAATTCCATAAGTTCTATTTGTCCTTGAATAATGATTTTAGTGTCATTCTGAAGTCAATACACAGGGCTATCTTTCTTATTATACGAAATGTTTTTTCATATTAAAAACAAGAGTGTGCTCTCATTTCGTGACCTTTGACATGACCTAGATACCAATGTGTCAATTCTGATTTCAATTTTGAAATAGCCCTATATACATAATACATATACATCAGTATTCAATCAGCATTACTAACAATACACAAAAAAAAAAGGAAATTAATAATAATCATGATGGTTTCAAAAAATGTGTTGAAAACCTAATCAAGATATACAATGAAATTGGGACAATGGGTAATAAGAGCAGGCCTAGAACACCTTGAAAGCTCTCAAAATCTGATTTCACATATATGACATAAATCTAATAGTAATATTGTTGCAGAATTTTAAGAAAACTACTGTGGTCAATGTTGACCCATTTACAGCCAAACATGAATGATATCAGAAAGACAAAAGTAGGCACTGTAGGTAAACCGCTGTTTGCAAAGGAACAAAGGAAAAGGGCAAAAATATTAACATTCCATACATAGCTATCCCACTGCAACACCCACTATTAAGCCTTCCCGACATAATTTACACCCAACTTAAGATGGACCAACTTTGACCACATTAGTTCCCTGATATTCTGCAGCAAGGCAGCCACTGGATTTGCATCATTAATTTAGTGATCTAAAGGAAGTAAAAAAACTTTATGAAGTGTCATGAGTAACTGGATCCAATATTCCATGAAATTTAGGGACAAAATGTTTGATTCTGAACTTCAGGTATAAACTGAGCACCATATTACAGCCAGATAAAAGTTCAAGTACACTTCCCCAAAACATGATTAAGCCTTCCACCCTACAGTTCACCAATTTGTTTTACATTGTTTCATTAGGGGTAAATGAAAGGCCTCCTTTTACTTCTATATTAGGTTAGGTTAGGTAAATTAAGTTAAGTTAGTTTAACTCTCAGGTGGATTTATAAATCCTAAAAAAATTCATGCAATGGAAAGGTACAGTTTAGGCAAAACAAAACTAAAAAAATAACACATTTTAGCACAAAAGCTATAGCACCATTTCTGTATCTCTACCAAAGTCTGCTACTCACGCTCCTCCATCCCTCAGAATGTTTTCATAATGTGGCTAACAATATTTTTATCAAAACCAACTTAAAATCACCACTTAATATCCCAAATAAACATGGGTTTATTTAGGTGGACCATATAAAAATCATTAGTAGCCCAGATTAAGATAATGGTCCATCCAATGGTGACCCCTGC
The DNA here is from genome assembly GCA_023014485.1 of Bathynomus jamesi. Classification (NCBI taxonomy): domain Eukaryota; kingdom Metazoa; phylum Arthropoda; class Malacostraca; order Isopoda; family Cirolanidae; genus Bathynomus; species Bathynomus jamesi. The sequence goes on from JAJOZX010009345.1 coordinate 163,751, forward strand.
CGTAGAAGATAGTATTTCTGACTCTTCTACATTTTTAATAAGAGCAATCAGGGACAGGAAAGTATGCCATATTCAAAACCCCAACCATATCATGATAGGCTATAATAAAGTAGATACTGACAGTAGCTATATGTAATTAAAGTTATAATTAAACTAATAAAGTGCTTTCAATCAACAGCAATTGGATTTAATATGGTCCAACAATATGGCCAAAGAAGGTTTACTGTAATATTTGATCCCTCCGAGGTTTGTATTTTATTAGGTTATTTAATTAAATCACATCCGGGGTGGGGAGTGGCAGAGGGCCCCCTAAATGGCTAGAGAAATGTGCATCAAATTTAGCATACACATTAAGGGAAAACCATAGAAGGTTTTAGTAACACACCCATCCTTCCCATGTGTGTGTGGTGTGTGTGTAAACCAATCACATGAAACACTGCACAACATCCTTGGAAAGTTAACCCTCATCAGGAACCTTCAATTTACTTTGGTTGGAACCATGCAGTCTATATGACCCCAGGCCTAAAACCTTGAAAATAAAGTGCTATAAAAGTGTCTGTAATGAAACAATCGCATGAATGAAACGTATTTGATAATGAAGTAGTAGTTTTAACCAATTAATATCTTTTTCAAAGCTTTGACCCTATGGTTCCTGATGAAGGTTTATTGATTATCAGAAAACTGCAACAAACATTTATATACAGAAAATTAAATCATTGCTATAGTCATGCACAGTGAAGACAAGCCTGGACTAGGTATGGTATTAAAAATGGAAAAAGTGTATTCGAAAGAGGCCTATGATTCATAGTTAAAAAATTTATGCCCTACTCAATTTTTTCCCCCATCTTCATCATCATTACTTGCACCTAACATGATAGGAAATTTACCCGTTAAAAGCTTTTTTCAATTTTCTAAACTTTAGGAATGACATGAATCTACCCATTCTCCTCCTATGTTCTCTAAAAATGGTGCAGTCACAACTTTGACTTCACTCACTAAACAACATATGGTACTAGAACAAATTAGATACTGAAATTAGGCCCTAATCATAACGGAGCAAAAATTAATTTAGCTTAAGTTTAAACTTACCAGGTCTTTTATATGATTATTGCTTTTCACATTTTGTAGATGACCCAAAAACTTAATGGCTGGTCCATCAACAACTATGTCCAAGACAATAAGCTTTTCATTAGAAATATGGTGTGACATTTTAACTATAAAAATATTTTAATTCCACAATACTCTGAAAATATAGGAAATCTGAATAAACTTTAGCTGTTATTAAGGAAAACTAATATTCTGTATGTAAACATACTGTTCTACAGATCTACAGAAGCTAAGGCTAACAAAGACCCTAAGATCCACGCTAAGGTTAGCCCGAGAGAAAGGAGAGTAGGGGGTGAAGAGAATAGGGGGTTAAGTAAGTACAACACCTATCACTCGCGGGTTAACATTCATTCAAAAAAAGAGAAGAAAGACTCACCATCATCATCCGCCTGCCACTGCCGACAAGTCGGGAAAATAGTCGACGAGAATAGGAAAGGGGTGAAAGATGAAAAGAAGCAAAATAAGAACGTTACAAACCATGCAAACAGTCTTAATTCACTGTCATACCATGCAAACTACAGACATGCAAGTAAGGAGAATATAAGGAAACAAAAAATAGGTAAAGTTAAACAAAGTGGGTTAGTTTACGGTACGAGCTACATCTACGTTCGTGTTAGTCTAATTTTTTTTTTATTTTATTTTATTGCTGGCATTACACGCTGGGTGTCACAAGCTGGCATTAATCGTCAACAGACTCATCCTCGACCACCACCCCCAGAGCTCCTGCTGCTAATTGGTTTTTTTTTATTTTAAACAACATTAATATTTTAAAATGCCTATCTATACAGTTTTTAAACACATTAACGCTGGTAGAGTTCACGACGGGCGCGGGAAAATTATTCTATTTATCAATTTAAACGTAAAGAAGTTTTTAGCGATATTAGTAATGAAACGTCTGCCACGCAACTTAAATCCGTTATTACGAGTATTGCTATCATCGAAAGTGAACAATGTCAAAATTTGTTATCGATGTTATTAACGATTTTGAAAACTTCAATAAGCTTCCCCCTTAATCTCCTAGTTTCGAGTGAATGC